>JAPDSC010015105.1:0-30956 GCA_026290005.1 Latrodectus geometricus | reverse complement strand
ATATATATATATATATATATATATATATATATATATATATATTATATGATTAAAATCTGTTTCAAATAAATACAATTGTAATTTTTCTTAGTAAATGTAATTTTTATCTGTTTTCATTCTCTTATAAAGATAAATATGTGTTATCACTCGAATAGAATGTATTGCATTGACACGGTATTTCTTGTAAAGAGAACAGAAATAATTTTAAAGCAACTCGGTATCATCTTCAATGCAATGCAATAATCAAGTTACACAATCTCCTCCACTTTCTTTTTTTTTTTTTTTTTATCCTATTTTTTCATAATGCACACTTTTCGAACTCTTTCTCGGCCCATTTAAAAAGATGAAGAGCTCAGATATATAGAGAGCAAGAGTGGCGGTGAAGATTGGCGAGCGTTTCATTTAAGAAATGGTTGTGTATTGAGAAGCAAAGTGGAGTGGGGAAAAAAAAAAAAAAAGTAAATACTCGCCGAGGTGCTAAGAGAGTGAGAGAAACGGGGTTATTAAACATTAGTTGAGATATTAAATCATTCGGGACAAGTATTCCCGATAGAGAAATCTCTGGGTGGAAATAAAATTAGCATTTGCTCCCCCTTATCCCATTTTGAGGCTGTGTAATAGAGCTCGGATTGGAGGAAAAGCGACCAAAATGCGCCTCCAAGGTGCGATTATTTCTGGAGCGAGGTTGCTATCTTTGGCGAAATTAGCTCATCGTAAAACGTTTCTTTTCTTTTTTAATTTAATTTTTTTTTAATATCATATCGGAGTGGTTGCAATTAATTATATCAGACGTGATAGCAAGTGTTAAGCATAAATTTAATTTTTTCTGACTATATTTTATGAATGGATAAAAACTATATTATCTTAAAAATTAACTTATCCGCTAATTATTTTTCAATTAATGTTGTAGATCGTTATATTTTGGATTGGATTAATTTCATGTAAGGTTTTTTTATTAAGTAAATGCTTTTAATTTTAATTTAATTTATGTTTGTTTTGTAAAATAGAAAATATATCTTTTTTTTCTGAAAATATTGCCATTTATTTACAAAGTTGATTGCATTTTTTTAAAAATAAATTTTTATTTTAAATATTTCTACTTTTGTGTAAATAATTTTTTGAAAATTAATTTATTTTAATTAAATTCTAAGAATTGCTTAAAAAGTGCTATACTTTGGCTTAAATGTCCAATTAAAGACGTTTTTTAGGGTTTATGATTCGATCTTCAAGCTGTTTTTTTATAATTTATATGTTGTGTATGTATAAAAAATCATATTTTAATATAAATGACAAAGTTCTTGTTGAATAACATTACACAATATCCATTTGTTTATATTACTAAATTTTAGTGGAAATTAATGTTCAAAATTTAAAAAGCTAATATTAACCAAAAATGTTAAAAGAAAATATCTTTTTAGATTTCGACCGGAATAGTTTGATTTTAGTGACGAATAATGTACAAAATTTAATGCTTAAAGAAGTTTTATTTCAAACAAACTGAAATGAATCCGTTGAATTTTTGTGAAGAACATATGTGTTCCAAAATTATTTTAGAGTCTCTTAAATAGCTACCATTGGCGATTTGTGATATTTCCTATTATTTATTAAACATATTTTTAAATTTCGAAATAAATAATCGCTACATTCTAGACTTTTCAATTTGATCCATTCACAAAAAGCTCCAGATTGCTTTTTCTAAATTAACCATGTAATTTTTTTTCATTAACAACTTAAATTTGAAATTAAACAGCTGGAAAATTGAAAATTATGGTTGAACCCCTCTACCTATTTCTCACAAGATTATTTTTGTAACTCAACAAAATAGCAATAAAGTTAGTTGTTTTAAATTAGCTTTAAAATTTTTTTAAATTAAATTAGTTATTATTTAGTGTATATATATTTCTAAACAAAATACTGGGAATAATACATTATGTTTCTTCCAACACAAAAATGGACTCAAAATTTAAATAGTCCAGTCACTAATTAATGAAGAAAACCTATGCTTCAGTGTTTTTATGTAGATTTTATATATTGCTATACAATAAATTTTGTTATACAAACATTTAAAACTTTGATATTTTAAGTTCAGTAATGTAGTTTAAATTCCTTATAATTGGTTTTATTTTACCGAATATTGTTTTAATAACTTGATTCGATTCATATGATAATTATTATTAGAACAGTTTTCTATTTGAAGTAAATTATTGTTATTAAACTACTTTAAAAAACGTCAATTAAAAGCAATGCATAAGGATAAATTTTTTTAATAATATTTTGGCATTTTTTTATGTTATAAGTATCCAGAATCTCATAATTTGAAAACCATTCTTCATTTAATTATGATGTTAAAAACACGAGGAAAATAAAATAAATTTTTTCACCACAAATGTGTATTATTAAAAATATTTAATAAAGCTGAGAGCTACAAAATTAATTAACTGATTTATAATAAATTAAAGAAGTATGCATTAAAACCTAACACATAAATAGTTAGGGAAGATTAAGTTAAAATAAAATTCTTGTCACACATTCCAGGGTACCTTTTTCTACCAATTGACACAACCAATCTAAGCTACTGAATTAAAATAACCAATCGTCCCGTGTCTTGAAATCGCGATCAAAATTTGAGATGCCACACTCTTTTACAGGCCAGTGATAACACATCATATATTGTGGAGTTTTCAAAGTGTGTAGACCTTCTCTTAGCATGATAGCTTTTTAGCAAGGTCAGGTATCGAATCCACAGCCCTCTAGATAGCGATACTTTCGCATAGTAGGCTATAGTAGTCCAAGCAGGTTAAAAGAAGTGACTAATTTAACAAATCTGATAAAATTGATTTTATGTGGCATGATTGAACTTAGAATATGCAAGCTTTGTTGATTTCTTTAACTATTGCCAAAAATAGAGATGAGAATTCGATAAAATACAATTCAAAATTCATATAAGAGAGTACATATTTTTAATGTTAGTACATTTTTTCGTTAAAATTGAAACAAATTTGTTTTAGAAAGAATTAATCTTATACTATATTTCATAGATTAATTCGCTATCATTAGCTATTCGTTAATCGGACCACTAATTGTGTTGAAGTAAGAAGCTCATTGGCATTATTTGGCATTGTATCTTTATCGCCAAGTGAGGACCAGGGAGGGGATGCCACGAGGAGTGGAAGAGAGAACCGCCCCCGCAAATTTCTCTTCGGGGCTGAACCGGTGCCATAAATCAAGACGGTATGCGCCCCTGTGCTGGCTCCCACCCCTCAACTACGACGTGATTTAATTGCAAAGTGGGGGGGGCAATGCGTGCGTGCCAGAAACAGATTAAGTCCCCCAAAACCTTCCTAGAGGTTAATACCGGCTACAGATAAGGCCGGTATCACGCAAATTTAGCGAGATAGAAAGTGAGGGGGATGAAATGCAGTGGGGGTAAGAAGTGGAAAGGGGTGGGGGGAAAGATATCTAGATAGTAGTTAATGAAACTTTGAAGAGGGGGCAAGGCACACAGGTGGGGGAGTTAGTGAAAATTACTTTGCCCGTCGCTAATTGTTTGTTACGTTAATTAATCAAGAACTGCATTATTTGTGTTTTTGTCAGACCCTCCTCAACCCCATCGCTTCGAAAACGATTCGCTTTTGCGGCGGTTTCTGAAAACAATTGCGGAAGATTTGAGAATCGCAAAAGAATAAAATTTGAATTGTGGAGACGGTTCGGTTTGTCGGAAAATAATCACTCTTATCAACTCGGAAAACAGTTTTCCAGGCCGTTTCTTTCATAAATGAAAGGCGACAATCCTAGGTGCAGCCATTCTCTTTTAATTAAGAGTGTGAGCGATAAGCATCTTAAGATTTATGTCTTAGCTCTTCCACATCTGGGAGGAATTATTTTCCTTTAAGCAAACTAATTATATTATGTAAGATTTGTGGAAAACAGTTGTTATTGTTATTCTTTGAACACATAACGCTCTGATTTATTTTAGGGTGGAAATAAAAATATTTGTAACTAATTTTGTTATTCCGATCGTAACTGTGACGTAAACTTTTTCAGCTTCATAACGATGTGTGTAAAATACATTTTCTTTTGATTTACTTACCCGCATAATCAAAGAATTTATAAAAATATTCCATTATATTCTGCTCATTGTCATTGTTAACTAAATAAAATGTTGCATTTCTGAATCAGTAAAAAAATATCAGCAATGATTTTATAAACATTTATCTGTAAAATATTTTTGTGAATTGCAAGTAATGGTGATTATTGTGTTTTTTAAGTGATACATTTGTCTTTTTAAAATTCCATAGGAGAAGAGATTACAGGAAAAATATTCAATTTTATGCTGATTCAATGAAATAAACTATTATGGATTAAAATCTAATGTTTTATGCAACTTTAATGATATTACTAGTAATAATTCACTTCTTTTTTTTAAGAGTCAGACGGTTACTTTTTGTCATAACCAAGCAGAATGAGATTAGGAATCTCCTAAAATAAACTGGTTTTGTATTAACACTTTCATTATCATGTAAGATTTGCAAAATATAGTTGCCATTTCAAAAATATTCAAAAGAAGCTATAACTGCATATATTTTAACTATCAAATTGTTATATAACTATCAGAATTAGGATCGGGGAAATATAGCCTTCTCATTTTAAAAACATTACACTGACTATGGAAAAAGTAATGAAAAGTGAGTTTTGAGAATTATCAGAGGGGCAACTTAGTGCTTCTTAAAGGGACACGGGACGATGAATGTAAAAATTTTTATTTTTTAATGAAAAGTTTATTTTTATTATTATACGACTTATATATTTATATTAATTAATTTATATGATTTATAAATTTTTTAATAAAATTTTTTTCTGGGATTCAAATTTATATTTTTGGATGAATGTTACACCGAAAGGAGTTGATTTCACCACCATGGCTTCACTAACCACCCTTCAACGAAGTAATGTTAGCAATAATAGCTCGCAGTTATGAAAGTTCTCCGGTATGTTTGCATTAAATCGAAGCTCATCATCGGGGTTAACACATTTGTCTGACATTGTTTTGGTCTGGAATATTTAAAAGACTACCTGGGATATTAAATTATCAGTTTATTGTTTGTGTTGACAGGTTTAAGCACAAATTTACCATTTCAGAATCCCACACCGTAAGAGTTTCTTTGAATGGCATCCTGCATTTATACAAGCTGGGGATAGCAAATCCCTTGAATTGTCATTTCTTTCACGATTTTATTAGGTTGGGAAAAAAGTAATCCATTATTTTTTCGGTAGACGTCTGTAGTGATCGATATCTCGTGAGGTATCTATCAAACAATTTCAGATTTATGCTCGTTGGAAAGGTGACATTCGACACTAAAATATCCTCTTGCCGTTTTTTGTTTCATTAATTCAGTTACGAGTACAAGGTTTTAAAAATGGAAGACAACAAACAGAAAATTCGATACGTTTTCGTTTTTCTCTTGTAACGGCGAAAAAGATAGCCCGGTGGCTAAAATTGTGAAAGGTGTTTATCGTCCTATATAAGAATGTAACAACAAGTTACGTATAATTTTTGTTTCGTCGATTCCGTTCGGGTATTTTTGATGTTAGAGATGCACCTCGCATGTGGATACAGCATCGTCGAAAATGTCTATAAAATATCAAAAATGATCGAAGTTAACTGCATGTCAGCAGTCGTAACGCGCAAGACCTAAAAATCTACATGAAAGCTGTTTTAAACCTTTTTACAAAGTGAATCCAAAAGAAGTTACATAAAGTTCACGTAAAAATAATGGATTTCTTTTCCCCCAACCTAATATTAATTCCATTTGAACCTTTAATCACACATTTAGGTCATTGCTATTAACACATATATTGAGCTTCGTTAAGTTTCAACAATTTTTATATTTTTTCCTTACAACGACCTGTCTTATACAATTTTTCACTTATTTGGTATTACAAAAAGGTAGAATTAAGGGCTTTTTTATGTAGTGCTGCACCCAGTAAACTTGCTATCGTAACTCCCAAAAATGAATGTGTTCTCGTAATCTAGAAGCAGGAATCAAGCAGAAGACTCCCAGACTTGTCCTGCTACCTCTAAAGACATCATTTCACATGGAAGATATTGCAACCACAATTTATTTTACGTGGCTTGGAAACTATGAGTGATATGAGGGATTATCAGCTAGATCGGTACAAAACTCTATACTTTTCTGTTGGGAGTACGTTGCTTTCTCAACCAGGCAACTGCTGTCATTTTCTTAGCTTTGTGGATGTATGAAAACAATGGAATGTTTTTGGAATGCTTGTGGATTATTTACGAGGATTTATCAGCTTGGAATTCATTTTCATATCACTTTTGGAAATGACGTTGTATAAACATAATTATATATTTTTAAGCTTTTATTTGTGTTTCCAACAGTAAAACTTTAATAATTTTATATATTGAATTAAATTCTCTTTACATTTTATTTCCTTCCATTTTGTTTAAATAATTATTATTTGATTTTTTCAATTCCGACATTTACAATATCTCTTTAACATTAGAAATATTAAACAAAACCACAAGGAAATAAATTAATAATAGAATAATAAATGAATAAAATTGAAACAATATACATAAAATAAAACAGGAATAGTTTAAAGTTCTTCGCGATAAAAGGATAAAAAGTTATTTTTCTCTTTTCATTTATCACTCGTAACAAAATAATCAGGTTTTTTTTTTATTTTAGAGGAAAAAAAAATTCGTTATTAAGAAAAAGCTAAAAACTTATATAATAAGTCTTCGGATTAATAAAGGTGTCGTGGGCGTGTCTAAGGAGAAGGGGTGGCGGAAGGGGAGAGGTTGCATTTTACTCTCTCTTGCTTATCAGAGAGAGGATCCTAATGAATGGAGGAAGGTGAGGTCAAAAGGCAAAAAATGAAATTCTCTAAGACCTCTCTTCAACAAGAAAACGTTTTTAAGAAAGTTAATCACGCGATTGCAACTGAAAGTTAAACCACACAGATTAGCAAGTTAGTGCTAAAATTATATATTTACCTAATCGGTTACCTTATGGATTGTTTGAACTCAGATTAAGGGTTTTAATATTAAAAAGAACCAAAAGAATCAATTTTTTATTGCATTAAAAGTCTTAAGATATTGATTTTTCGACCTCCAATTAATTAGCTCGTGGTTGTTTAATATAATTCGTCAGAGTGTCATCTGATTACTGTAGAAAATATTTTATTTTAATCGAAAATAATGTTATTAATACAAATAAATTTACTAGGTTGGGGAAAAAGAAATCCATTATCTTTACGAGAACTTTTTGTAACTTCTTTCAGATTCGCTTTGTAAAAAGGTTTAAAACAGTTTTCATGTAGATTTTTAGGTCTTGCGCGTTACGACTGCTGACATGCGGTTAAATTCGATCATTTTTGATATTTTATAGACATTTTCGACGATGCTGTATCCACATGCGAGGTGCATCTCTAACATCAAAAATACCCGAACGGAATCGACGAAACAAAAATTGTACGTAACTGGTTGTTACAGTCTTATATAGGACGATAAACACCTTTCACAATTCAAATATTCTGTTTGTTGTCTTCCATTTTTAAAACCCTGTACTCGTAACTGAATTAATTAAACAAAAAACCGCAAGAGGATATTTTAGTGTCAAATGTCACCTTTCCAACAAGCATAAATCTGAAATTGTTTGATAGATACTTCACGAGATAGCGATCACTACAGACGTCTACCGAAAAAATAATGTATTACTTTTTCCCCAACCTAATATCTAAACATAATGGAAAATTTGGAAGTAGGTTATAATAGAAAATATTCTATTTATAATCAGAAATATTAAGCTTATACATTGAACAAAAAATCATTACTTTTTTATTGAGTATGAAAGCGTTTGCTTAAATACTTTAGTATAAAAGCTATGAAAATATTTGATCTCATTTGATTTCTCGTAGTGGCTTTCTTGCATTTTGTGACGATTTTTACAAGTTAATCACTTAATATGCAGTTCATATGGATTGTAAAACTCAGACATTTTTACGAATATTAACTAAATTATATTATTTTACTCGTACCAATTAAAATTTCTTCAAAATGATATAAATTTCTGTATTTTATGAATCTACATACGCAGTGTCTTGCAAATATCTCATGTTTAGATCCTTAATTGGGAGATATTTATAGCTATAGTCATAAAAACTGTGTCAAGATATAGGATAGTAGCTATGAGCCACGAGATGTTACCACTTGCTGAGTCTTTCTCTGGAAAATTCAGTAGATAGTATTTCTAGATCTCAAAATCTAATCGATATGCAGTGAAAATGGCAGCTAAAAAGCTGTAAGGTAATAGTGATGTAGAACAAAACAAGCATTGGAACTCAACAATTAGCATCGAAGTCTGAGCGTAAGGTACGGGTTCTATTCCAACTATTGTTGAACAACAGGAAGTGAGTGCTTGGAAGTTTTCCGCAGTTTTACCACTGAAAGACTCGCCTATGTTTAAGAATAGTCTTCAAGGAAGACAATTACTGGGTGGCTCTTCAAATGCGTGACCACATGTCATTCATTTTAATTGACTTGACTAACAAATCCCTATCCAGGTTAATTCATAAAATTTTAAACAAAATTATTATGTCCTACACAATGAATTGACTTTTAATCCTCCTCGGATTTGTAAAATTCAAAAGCTAACATACTTCTTTCAAAAAATTAAACAATATATATCTAAAAAGTTCACTTCGGATATTTTGCATTCTATTATTTAAACTGAAAAATAATGCGTCGGACTTTTTCAATGATTAAGCTGATATTCATCTGTGTTTATATGCAGTTGAAATCACAGTTTATATATTACTGTCACATTGAATTTGTCTGAAAAGGGTTTTGAGAAACATAAAACAACATTTACAATTGTTTTGCGAGGGGATATGAATAGAAGAGATGTAATAACAATCAATCCATGCCTTTTTCTTAGGATTGGAACCCATATTTTCTATCTAGAGAAATGAAACGCATCATCCTACTTGAAAAATTAATTCTTTTCTCATTAAACATTTTAGAATATTTAGTAGGTTTGTTCGTTTGTACAAAATAGTTTCGTACAACTCACAAAAACATTTTCTTAATAACACAATTTCGTTTATTAAATGGAAATCAAGTATTCAGTTTAGAAACGGGTAACCGTTGGTTTGGCGAAAAATTTGGCAATAAAATTTAATTTCTGGGAACCCTAATTTGCATCAAATTCTATCTCAGTTAAGCTTTTGTGTAGTGACAGAAGCCATTTTATTACTCAAATTTTGGGGAAAAAAAAAATCGCCAAAAATTCAAAGGGTACCCTTTTGAAAACTTTTACCAGAAATAAATTTTTTAGGATATAAAAGTTCCATTAATTAAATCAAAAAAGAATTTTAAAACTTGAATTGAAAAATAAAAATACTAACCTAACTATACTTTTAATATACGCATAGCTTGGAAGAGAGAACTTCTCTAATAATATTAAAGAAGGAACGAACAATCTATCTTCAGTTTAATTTTTGTGTGGTTTTTTTCTCCTTATCAAGTTGTGCTTGTTCAATGTACAAATAAATTTTATCATCAATACCAAATGCGCCATTAGCTACTAAATGGCGCGATGAGAAGAAGTTTTTTCCCCCGCCAAAATATAGGTCTTTTAAACGGTTGGAGTGTTTGAGATCAAGATAAACACTTCTTCACTTACCTGCGTCTACGGCTTTCCATTATATTAATGAAAGAAATGTATTATTTGATTTGAAGAAAAAGGAGAACATCGTATTATATTTATTATACAAAATATTATCTTTTAGAGATTTTAATAAAATACAGACCTACAAATTTGTTTTGGTAAAAACTCAATACTTGATATTGTAAAATCTGTTAAACTATTACTGTTAACGAGAACTAAAAATAAAACTATAGTTTTCATTAATAGAAATTATTTTTAAATGCGTAACACTCAGATTTAAAAAATACTAATTTAATTTTGTGCATGTTTTATTTGATATCTTATTGACGGCCCAATTGCTTGAGGTTGTTGTAAAGCCTTTTAATATTCAGCACTTAAATTGCCATTCAGCAAGAATTTTCATAGGTAGTGGGCCACATTTATGAGTTGCAAAGGAGGAAACCTGGAAAACTTCCTCGCACTTACACACGAATATGCAGATGACAGAAACTCAGCACATATCGCTATTTTACATAATTTTCAAATTCAGAAACATGACACCCATTATGGGGTCAAGGGCTACAGTGCTATATATGTTTTCTTGACCAAAAGCTCTGAAGTGCGAAGCATAAATATCGGTTTGGTAATAAGCCTAACGCGAAATCCCCAGTGTTTAGTTCCTAAAAATGCTTGGTACTCACTTTTATGGACCCAAGGAAGGGATGAGCTTTACATAATAACATAATGCCGTCTTTAGGTCAAATACATATTATATTTCATATAATATAGTGAAACGCTTGTAAAAGAAATTTTTTAGCTAATTGATACCGTAAAGCGAGCGCGCGTGCGCTCGGATAGCTTAGATTTAAAAGCTTCTATAGCATCATAGAATCGTCACATTTTAACTTGTATAAGCATCTTTCATGAATAATCATATGCACGAATCTTAAGGGAAAAAAAAAAAACCTAAAATATACCCAAGCATCCGATCCTATAAAGGTACATGCAACATCCATTTTTCATTGTTCAATAGTGATTGGAATTGAACCCAGATCCTTTCTTTTTGTAGAAAATAATCTTACCTTTTGGCTACAGTGTGTCTTTGGAAGCTAATGAATAATTTTTCAGTGAATAAATTCTGAAAAAACTTAAATAATTTTTCCAAATGCACAGGATCTACCATGTTATTGATATGCTGCATGATTGTGAAGAGATTCAGTGTGCTAAATTTGAATAACAGTTTTTAAAGAGAAAGTTACGAGTTCGTAACTGGCCTCTATTAATCAATGGTTGATGGGAGTTTAATTTGATAAATATCACTTGATAAATAACCGAGTTTTTTCCCCTGTGTTGGGTGAATTAGTCAAACTCTTCTCTTATTTTTCTAAGTTTTCATAGTAACTAATTTTATCAAAGGGAAAATCTTTAAAAAAAGCCATACTACCAAATAATCATGTTTTATTTAGTAAAAACATGATTATTTAGTAGTAATTTAAATATAAGACTCCCTATGGCTATTGTGTGTGTGTGTGTGTGAATGAGTAGAATTCATTTCATTAAGATAATTATTATTTAAATTTTTAATGCTTTTTGAAGGAAAAAGAAATAAATATTTCAAAAGCATTCATGTGTAAGAGCATTATCTTACTCGTAAACTCAGTAAAATCTCAAATTAAGATTACTCATTCATTTTATATTAAAAAAATTGAATTGTAATTTGTAGAAAAATAAAATATACCGTAGTTTGTTCTGAATTAGAAATACTTGGTAAATTTCGAATGTAAAAAAATCCTGAAAAACATAATATTTGAAAATGTTCTATTTATTTTCTTCTCATTTTGTTTTATCAGTCATTGGATTTTATAATCGAACTTATTAGCATTACATAGTAATCATATTTTACTTAATTTAGTAGAGTAATTTTTACTGGAATTTCTGTGTAATGAAAAGTAATAATGATTATTATCATCATTAAAAAACAACTTGCATACCCTCGAAAATTGGTTATGAACTTTTCCCGCTATGGTAAATGGAATCATTGTTTCACATTTAAGATTCTAGGTGAACTGCTCTAGTCTGAATGATTGGTCACTTGATGGGAACAGAATGACCTTACCAATCACATGTTAATTTACGAAAAACATTCCATGAAGAGACAAAAAAGCAAGTGGCACAATTACTTCATGGGAACCACGCATGACATCTTTCTAAAAGCTCAAGTATCTCTAAATGCAGTCTTTGGATGAATTAGAATTTTTTCTCGTTGGTTTCCTTAAGCTTAATCATTCTATTCCATCCTACTAATTGAAGTGAAACTAATGATACTTGATTTGTTTGTTTGTGCTTTCATGTTCACGACAAAAGAAATGTTTTTGTTGGGTAGTTGGTTACTTAATTGGTAGAGGAAAAGTCTACAATAGTTTTCACAATCCAGATCTGGACATAAAAAAAAAAAAAAAAATCATTGCAAACTTTGTTTTTGACATCGAGAAAATTAAATTACTATAAGATGTTTAGGAATACATGCTTTAATTAGTAAAGCAAATTTGACCATTTTTTTAAATTCGAGAAAAATGCAATTCTAGAATTTTCCACTCAATTTTCTTAACTTCTGTCTTGGGAGAAATATATTAAAACTGAGAGAAATAAAAATATTGTAGTTGTGTTTAAATTGAAGCTGTGTGTTTATGTTTTAGCTTATAAAAATGTCATTGGTTTGAATGTGTTCTCCTATTGCGATATGATGATTAGTTTTTATTCAGTAGTTAGTATTCTTTAATCAAGATAAATTTTTTCCCACTTCTTTCAAGTAAAATAGAAAAAATCAAGTAGCATGACAAAATATAAGCAAATTAAAATTTTGTAATGTTTAAGTTAAAGCCGAAGAAAACTTTATTATATGTTTTTTAACACAAGTTACGATAATTTACAATTTCTAAATAATCTTGCTGCTTATTTATTAAATCTAATTTGTCAAATATTCTAAATCGACTCTTAATTATTAGCCAAAGTTTTATGAGAATTTGAGGATTGGTTAAGTTGAGTTAAGAATTTTTTTTAAGAGTACTAAATTAACTTTAGAACCAATTAGAATTTGATTGATGAATCCTAAAGATGGTTAAACTACACAAAATCGGGCTTTATCATAAGGCAGAACTTACTGACTTGCTAAACTGAAATCTAGAATTTAAATCCTTCTTTACAGTATTTATTTAAAATTTTAACTTAAATTTTAACATAAAATTACATTTTATTTTTTAAAACTTTTATTTTTTCTTTTTATTATTTTTAGCTTCCTGTTATCTATGATTAATTTACCGAAACTAGTTTTATATCCATATTCTTTAAGGTATAACTACACATTATGCTTAATTTTTCTTAACTTACCCCCATATTGTTGAGTATTAAACAATTGTTGAGTATTATATATTGTTGAAATAAAATATCGTTGAGTATGCTACAAAATATTGTTGAGTATTAAACAATATGGGGTTAAATTTAGAAATATGGACAGTATAATATAATATATTAAACAACATGTGGTAAAATAAAGGAAAAAAGTAAAGGTTACAGCTATACTTCCCTTTATTTTAGTTGGTTTTTTTAATGTGTTTAAAATTTGTTGTTAAAACATACTATAAGAAACTTATAAAATCGAAACATAAAATATATACCATTCTAATTACATCATACGCTGAGTCTCCTATTTCAAAAATGAGAGTTCTCTTATTTTTAATGTGCGGGAAACAAACCCCCACCCCTTAACATTCAATACGACTGTTCCTTAATGCCCAAATAGTATGTAATTTACCAACCATGGATCCGTTTCAAACCAGCGTTTGTTTTTTTTCCCTCTCATTCAGACGCACCCAGTCTTTAGGGC
The DNA here is from genome assembly GCA_026290005.1 of Latrodectus geometricus. NCBI lineage: Eukaryota > Metazoa > Arthropoda > Arachnida > Araneae > Theridiidae > Latrodectus > Latrodectus geometricus. The sequence continues at coordinate 17,399 of JAPDSC010015105.1, read as the reverse complement.
TAAGTGATAGCCTTCTTACCCCCCTCCCACCATACAGTCGGAGAAACGACCCGAAAAAAAAACTGGGCAATAAAATGATAGAACAAAAAACCCCAATGGAAACTATGACTATCTCTAAAAAAAAGAAAGAAAAGCAAAATGAAAGGTAAAAAATCCAGCGTTGGGTGCTTAAGCGATAACTGAGCATGTGCTACTGAGTTGATGATCCATGGATATGAACTATAACCCCAACTTACTACCGCCTTCCTCGCCTACCCCCCTTCAGAACCCTAGTTTGGAATCCCTCCCTCCCTGTCAAATTCGAAGGGCAGAATCTCACCGGAAATGGGTATGCGACTGTATCGAGCCATCTGTTGTAAGAAAGGTCTCTTACAGCCACATGTATGCGTTCAATTATTCCCATTATAAGACAGTCAACTCGACTCAACAGCAAATAATAAGACAGCAATAGTCTATTCGAAAGGAGCCGCTTCATAGCCGTTTCATCTATTTTGGGAACTAAATTACCATTTGGACATCGTAGTTGCACAATTATTTGGTAACTTACAAACAAAAGAATCAGTGCCTATTCAATGTCATTGGTGTGTTTTCATTCCTTGTTCGTTTTAGTACTCAGCCATTGTGTTAAAGATATTTATTCGTTTAGGACTGAAACGCAAAATTTACGAAATCATGATTCTTGATTGCGAATCAGTGGGAAAACAGAAGATCTTGATGTGTTTAGTCAGACCATGTGATCTAACTGCTAAATAGCTAAACTGGATATTTATCTCTTAAAAATTCTAATCTCATTTGCAAAGATGTAAGCAAAAACAATTTAGAGAAAATTGTTATCGAAATACATTTAATCGTTTTATATTAAATATAAAATGTATTTAATCGAAAAAATTAAATAGGAAACTTATCATACTCTTTTTTATCTTGATTTACAAGGAAATATCCCATAACAAGATGTTTTTAATCGAAAAAGCTTACTTAAAAATTTTATTTTTTGCAAGGAAAACAACTTAGTTAAAACATGTTCAGTCAAAAAAATTGAACTGAAAACTTATTTAATAATTCATATCTGATTTGCAAAAAAGAAAACAAAAAATATGTAAATAAAACATTATTTTAATGTATTTAATATAATTTTCTATTAAATTTAAAACATATTTAATTGAAGTAATTAAACCACAAACTTATCACTTAAACATTCTTATTTGATTTATAGGAAAAACATTTTAGAGGTAAAACAAAATACTTTTAATCGAAATTCTAAGCTGTAAGCCTATCATTTAAAATTCTTATCGATTTGCGCAAAAAACATCATAGTAGAATAAAATATCATTAATCGAAAAAAAATAATAAAAAGAAAACTTGTCACTTAAAAGTTCATATTTCTTTGAAGAAAATATCTTAGTTAAAATATATTTAATCGGAAGAGCTGAAATTTATTACTTTACAATTCTTATTTTTATTAAAAAAAAAAAAAAAAAAAAAAAAAAAAAAAAAAAAAAAAAAAAAACATGTTAAATAAAAAAAAAATATAATCTGTATAATCTGAAGGCAGTAATTCAGATTTTATTTTATTATTTTTTTTTAAAAATAGGAAATAGTCTTATGGAACAAGACGTCATTCTCATGCGTTACAAATATGAAAATGTCAATTTTTTTTATATCAAAAATAGCAGCGTATAATATTGCTAGAAAGTCTATTAACCACCATAACAGCCATTCTCTAGTTTTAAGAATCCAGAGATTACTGCAGAATTAGATAAATATAACTTATAAAAAGTAGGCTAAACTCTATGGCACTACAGCCCATCGGAGGGTCAAGCCCTACAGTGGTTTTATCTGTTTTCTGGACCGAAGACTGGGGTGCGAAAATTGTGTCCCGGTTAGGTGGTCAGCTTAACACGAAACCCCCAGTATTTAGTTCCCAAGCATGCTTGGTACTCAGTTTTATCGACCCACTGAAGGAATGGAATGTTGAGTCGACCATGCTCAATCCGAGAATAGAACCTGCGACCTGAGCGTTGACAGCGCGAAACGTTACAACAAAGCCTCCGGAAACTGCTTATGCAATATTCAATTTTCTTTTATCCTTTCCTTATTTCACGAAAAATGTAGGGAAGTATACATTTTTTATAAAATCAATTAAAATGAATTTCTTCTTCATAATACAACAGTTTTAAATGATAATCACGACTGACATATTCATTTAATAATAAATTTAATTGGTGTTCACATACAAATATTCTATTTGGTATTTTCTTCTATAAATTAGTTTATCAGAAAAATAAAAATTCTACGTAGAACATACATGTGGAACGATTCTTTTATTTTAATTATATAGTTGAATTGTAAATATCTAATTGATATAAACTATATGGGAATCATGTAATAAATATAGTTCTCTTTGTGTAGATTTTGAAGAGAATTTTAGCTTACTTCTCGTTTGATAATCAGTTAGCCATTAAACATGAATACATAAATATGATATAGAATAGATTAGTGATATAAAATTTTTTAAAAAAGAATATTTTTACAGAATTTATAAACCAAGTGATCATACTATCAGATTAAATAGAAAATACTAATACGAATGATTGAAAGTTTCATATATAAAATCCTTTCAGAAATTAATCTTTTACACCAATAAAAATTTTTAGTCTTAGAATAGTTTATTCTTTAATTAAACTTAAACTCTTTGGTAAAAATTTTGACTTCCTTTTTGAGAAACTTTTGAAGTAGAAGAAACTTATTTAACACTTTATTTTTCCAACAACAATATGAAAAATTTCCCCACTCTTTCTATTAGCCGACTTTTACTTTAAAGAAACAGGAAGTTAGAATAAGCTAAACTAGAATATTTGAAGTAAATAATTTATATAATTTCAAACATTAATGTTAAAATATTATCATGCGAAACATAACTTACTGCACAATATTATAATGAAATTTAAAATGATAAGAACATCAAACTGATCATTTTCAAACGTCGAACTTAGTAAGAGAGGAAAAGGTATGAAATTCACTAGTTAGATAAAAGCATTAAATAGCTTTTGTATTAGAGATTCGAAAATTAATTCTAAGAAATTTGATTGTATTTGCTCTTTATTCCAATATCTTTTAATATAATCACACAAATAATATATCTATAATTCTATCTAATTCATATTAATCGATATAATTCATATAATATCTATATAATTCATTTATTAAAATCATGGTGAACTAATATATATTAGGTTAGGGAAAAGAAATCCATTATTTTTACGTGAACTTTTTGTAACTTCTTTCAGGTTCGCTTTGTAAAAAGGTTTAAAACAGTTTTCATGTAGATTTTTAGGTCTTGCACGTTACGACTGCTGACATGCGGTTAACTTCGATCATTTTTGATATTTTATAGACATTTTCGACGATCCACATGCGAGGTGCATCTCTAACATCAAAAATACCCGAACGGAATCAACGAAACAAAAATTGTACGTAACTGGTTGTTACACCGACACATAGGACGATAAACACCTTTCACAATTTTAGCCACCCGGCTATCTTTTTCGCCGTTACAAGAGAAAAACGAAAATGTATCGAATTTTCTGTTTGTTGTCTTCCATTTTTAAAACCTTGTACTCATAACTGAATTAATCAAACAAAAAATCACTAGATAATATTTTAGTGTCAAATGTCACCTTTCCAATGAGCATTAATTTGAAATTGTTTGATAGATACCTCACGAGATAGCGATCACTACAGACGTCTACCGAAAAAATAATGGATAACTTTTTCCCCAACCTAATATATCTTTATTTAACTCATTTATTAAAACCACGGTGAACTAACATAAAATATATTTGCTTTGTGATTAAAGGTTAATAATCGACATTTACTTCTTTTCATTTATGAGTCTGATTAATAAAAGGAAATGGTATTTCAAAATATAACCTTAAGTAAAATGTAATATTTAAAAATGTTTTCTTTTCCTTCATTCCAGGAAAATGAATAATTTTTTAAAATTTTTTTTTCCAATATGAAGAAGAGAATATTAATAAATTTGATTCTTTGTGGGAGAAATGGGGGAAAAAAAGAGATGAAAGAGAAAAAGAGAGTTGCTACAATGGGATGTAAAATCGAGTAAATCGATGTGTTTGAAAAAGAGACCATGTGATGTTAGTAGTTAGAAACCCTCCCTCCCACATTTTTCTGCAATATTGGGGTCATAAAGACGAAATTCTGCTTAAGATATCATTACCGTATATCCTGATGAGATTGTTATTTAGTGTTTGCTCTGAACAAAAGAAAGGATCACTTTCGGATCCTTCTCCAAGTTCTTGACTGAATCATAAGTGTTTCCGTTACTTCTTATTGGGATAATGGAGTTGCAGCTTCAGAAGCACCATCATTACAGACAGTCTAGGTGCTCGGCTAATGGTTTTAGATCGGGATGTACCAAAGTGGTGGTTTGGCACATGCTCTAATGGAAAAAAAGAAAACGGCCACTCGTTACTGCAGATGGAAAAGGAGGTAGAACGTGGGCATTATGTGAGGTGTCTCGTTAAGAGGATATTGATGGTCTGGTACCTTATGGGATCCCATACAATCACAAATAGCTGGATATTCTGTTGATGGTCTCACGAATACAGTTTTCGCAGAAGATGCAATTTTTTTTTATTAAAATGACATGCATGCATTAGATGTTTTTATTGTTTTTTTTCTTTAGCTATTTTTAATAAAGGAGTTTATTAAGCAAAATTCTTTTATTCTTTTTCATATAAGCAATATCAATTTTGAGGCCTTAATAATTATCAAGATAACATCATAACTTTTAACCTTATTTAAAATATTCATGGTTTTATTTATCATTTTAATTTTGGTGTTCATTTTCAGAAATGAAATTTTCAGTTGATTTACCTAGATTATCATTCAGTTGATTAATCTGATTAACCGTGTCAACTTGATGCGTTATAATTTAGTTTTATAAAAAATATAAAAACCAAATACATTTTTATATTATCTGTTGTACTACCTTTTATCCGATGAACGAGATAAATATATATTGAAGTCATCTATTTTCTTCGAAAGTTTTAAAATATTAAAGTTTTCTATGCGATTTACCTATCTATCGGATATACGTCTATTAAAAGCAAACATATATTCGATAAAATTAGGTGTATATCTGATAGAATAGACGTGTATCTCATAGAGTTTATTTATCAAATAAACGTCTGTTAAATGTAGTCATATATCCGATAGCATTAGACATTTATCTCATGGAATAGATGTATATCTGATAGAAGTTACTTATCGGATGTACGTCTATTAAACGCAGACGTATATTCAATAGGATTAGGCGTATATTTGATAAAATATACGTGTATCAAATAGAGCTTACCAATCGAATATTTTCTTATATGCAGTTGTATATCCGATAGAATTAGACATCTATCTGATAGAATAGACGTATATCTGATAGAGTTTACCAATAAAATAGTTTATTAAATGTAGTCGTATATCCGATAGGATTAGACATGTATCTAATAGAATAGACGTACATCTGATAGAAGTTACTTATCGGATATACGTCTATTAAATGCAGTCGTAATGCAAATAAATTTTTTGTAGATTTGTTTCTTTCATGCAAAATTTACAATAATAAATAATAATACGAGATTGTGTGGTTTTCTCAAATAAATCAAGCCCGATAAGTTGCTGTAGAAAGAATGTAAAACAGAATAGGAATTGGAATTATTAGAATTTTATTTAAATAATCATATCATATTTCATTATAATACTTTCTAAGTGGTTGTTTTTTTTTACTTTTATATATTCGTTCGTACGTGAAATTGACACGTATTAGTGGATATAAGTATGTAAGAAATATTCGTAAGCCTAGTGCTAATACTAGTTTACATTTGAGCATTTCTTCAATAATACATACGGAAACTTTAAATATCTTCTTGATGTGTTTTCGTTCTTTTCCTCATGTTGTGTACTAGAATACAGGACGTAATATTTAGCGACTTATAATATGGTATGAAAAAAGGGCTTGGAAGAGAAGTTTGCTTTGTCTATTTGTGGTCAATTTTTGCATTCAAAGGTTGATATGATTGGGTTCTATAGTTCAAGGCAGATTTCAACCTTACAAAGTGGAAATAAATTCACAAAACAAAAGCCACAAAGCCAATAATTCAGCAGTCAATTGGCTGCTATCACCAATGATTTATTTGTCTTAAATTAGTATATATAATAATTAAAAATTGTTGTAAAGAAATATATTTTTCATTTATTACTTTATTAAGGTTTGATTTTCTTTCCATCAGAAAATTAAAAAGGTTACAACCTTCATAACTTTTTTTCATTGTTACTAGAGGTGATTTCTTGGAAACAAATAATTCCCATGGGATATTTATTTGCTACAATGGTACTTTATTTATAGCTTTAAAAATACGGAGAGTGCGTTTTTTATTTATCATTTAATTTTACGAAGCTTATCATAAGCAATTAAACTATTTTCTGTAAATTAGAGCATCATATCAACACAATGTAAAGATGAGACATTCCAGTATTTATTATAAAAAAAATGAGAATACTTTCTGTAACAGTGAGATAGTTATTTCCAAATTGCAAAATGTTTTTGCCTTAATTATGCAAGCTATTTAATGATTAATGTCTATATTTCGAGTAAGATAGATGTAGTAAATATTTTTAATTTTGCCGTTAAGAAGAATTACAAATAAATATATTTCGTATGAATGTCCTTGAAAAAACATTTTACTTTGCTGCTGGTTTGGTACAGATTCAATATAAAAAATATATAGCTTTAAAAATTATGCAGAAAGTTATAAAAATATTTTTACATATTTTTTAAACTTAAGACAAAATATATCCACCAAATTGTCAATTATTGAACAACTGTGTATCGCATAAATGTATTTTAAACAATATTTTATGATGTCACAGTGGTTTTTAAGGTTTCTCACTTTCTTCACACTATAGTTATATAATATTTCCTTAATAAATTTTATATGATTTGGTAACTATGAATAATATAATATTTTAATTTTATTATGATGTAAAATTCTACAACTATATTAGACATTTACAAATGACGATTATAAAATGCTAATTAGATAAATATCTGTTTCTCTTCCTTTAAATCACATTAAACTTTCTTGTGTTTTCGAATATTTTAACTGTAACTTTATTTAATTTTTATTACTTATTATTCTAGAACTTATGAATACATAACACTTACTATTTTAATTTGGAAATATTAATGCCAAGTTTGGAAACTTCACGCTCTATCACGTAATGCAGACAGTAACAAACTCTAATTCTTAGAGTCTCACCACCAAATGATCGTGATCAGTTATTTTGATTCAGAATCCCTTTATTCAAATAGGTGTGGGATGGGTGATATGATAACAAAGAAAAACCCCTTTCCTGATAGGTGAGGTCCTCCCCCACCGCGTGTGTCATCGGCTAATGTCTCAATCTGGTGGAGTTCACGCCTCGATTCGTGTCTATCCATCATCCCAATATACCGTGTCACGCTTAATTAGAACACGTTATGGAAACGCCGCAAGTGTTTAGCATGAATACTATTCCGCAGATAATAGAGTGGATCCTCCCCCCCCTCCCGATACTCGAAAATGTCTCAATTTGTATACCAGCCACATCGCCAATTACATTGCCAACCTAGTTTAGTTTCCCTTTACAACTCCTTCACACGAAGGAGAGAATAAAGAAGTTTGTAATGTAACAGAGTCAGATGAAGAATTCATACCTTTCAATGAGGTACAAAATAAATTTTCTTAGCAGATCAAGATAAAACAAAAAAGGAACTATACAATTAAATATAAATAAGACAAAGGGAAAATCAAGAAAAACAATATAATATGATATAAATATAAATAGGGAAAAGGCATAAGGACCAGGCAAAGGCATAGGACGCATTCATCAGGAAGGATATGGTCAACTATGCAAATAAGACACCCTTTTCAGACAAACACGAAAGACAAAGGTCTAAAAATATTTGTGTTATTCCCCCGAAGAGTGTCTGTATAAGAAGAAAATACAATTATATAAAAATTGAAATCAATGGAATCAAAGTAATGCATTGAAAAAATAAGCAATACATAAAGAAATATATATCAAATACAGAAGAATATCTTATATTTATATATATAAGATATGTGTATAAAGAAACGAATGTATTTGTATACAAACGATTCGATTGAGACGATGGACATTTCAACTTATCTCATAAATTTGTCAATAATTTGCTTTGCTTAAAATTATTCCACTTAATATATCCATATTTCTAAGCAAATTTAAAGATTCGAAAATAGGTACTTTTGATTTATCAGTAATTTCAAAGCAGATATGCGAGGAACACGTTATTACCTAAATTCTACGAAGAGATTCGAAATCTAAGAAAGAATAGAATTTTCCGAAATTATTCCATCTGTCTGCAGCTCTCAGATTCAATCCTGGTCACTGCAGAACAATGAGAAATGGAAGTTGGATTTTTGCGTTGGGCAGGTAAATCTATCAAGGTGAGTGCTTGGGAATTTTTAAGGGCTGTTGTGTATGTTTCACTATCAATGAAAAATTCATTTCTTAAGATTAAAGTCACTTCTGAGAAAGTTCCAAAATTCTTTTCTAGTTCGATAGAATACATATTTTGATGAATAAGTTCTTAATGTTTTTTATGAATGCGAATGTATATAATGAATAATTAAAAAATTTTTCATTGAAACGTTTGGAAGTATTCGTAATAGAAAAATAAACAGCAATAATTGTTCTAGCCTTGAAATCATTTTATATATACGCTACATAATGACAGACATGAAAATATTTTTTTTCACTATTCTATTTCCAAAAAAAGAATTACAAAAAGAATTGGTTTTTCTTTTTCTTTTGTGCTTAAGAATTGATTTTCATTTTGTTTAATGGCTGTTTTGCAAATTAAAAATAAAACTATTAAATATATAATTGATTGTTTTTATTGTATACACAGCTCACAGAACGTTAGATGCGATAAATATCACCATCAACCCTAGTGGGTTTCTTTGGGTTGAGATTTCAGAGTGGTTTAACTGTGAGAGATGGCAAAAAGAAAAAGAAAAAAAAAAATCCCAGAAAATCTCAATCAAGTAAGGCCGTAGATCTTATCTCACGTGCCAACCCCGGCACAGCTTTGCCATAACCGAAATGAAGACATCTGGGAAAGGGGCGTTCCGCAAACGTCACTGCTCCACACGGTCAATATATTAGCAAAAATATTATATAGAAAGAGTGGAAGGGGGATTCATTTTGCGCGTTCACGCTTCGTGTAAGCCCCTCTGCCACTCACGCACGCAAAAATCACGTACGCGCCGGATGGTGTCCTCTCCATCCCCCAGTGATAGCTCCATCAACTGGATGAAGGGTGGTTCTGGTCGAGATTACAACTTTATTAAGTAGAGTCTCTTAATATATTTGTTGCAAATTCTTAAATGCTTGTAATTTTGTTCTGGGGTTGAGTTGTCTCTGGAACAACAAGGTGTGCAGTAATGTTCCAGTATTTTTTGATACTTTTTTTTCAAACATTAGTTTCGAGATAACACCCTGCATTAATTTTTTATCTAATCTTGGGAAACAAGATTCCGAAATTTCCTATATATATATTAGGTTGGGGAAAAAGAAATCCATTACTTTTACGTGAACTTTATGTAACTTCTTTTGGATTCACTTTGTAAAAAGATTTAAAACAGCTTTCATGTAGATTTTTAGGTCTTGCGCGTTACGACTGCTGACATGCGATTAACTTCGATCATTTTTGATATTTTATAGGCATTTTCGACGATGCTGTATCCACATGCGAGGTGCATCTCTAACATCAAAAATACCCGAACGGAATCGACGAAATAAAAATTGTACTTAACTGGTTGCTACAGTCTTATATAGGACGATAAAAACCTTTCGCAATTTTAGCCACCTAGTTAGCATTTTCGCCATTATAAAAGAAAAACTAAAATGTAACAAATTTTCTGTTTGTTGTCTTCCATTTTTAAAACCTTGTACTCATAACTGAATTAATCAAGCAAAAAACCGCAAGAGAATATTTTAGTGTCAAATGTCACTTTTCCAATGAGCATAAATTTGAAATTGTTTGATTTATACCTCACTAGATATCGATCACTACAGACGTCTACCGAAAAAATAATGGATAACTTAATTATTTTTTCCAACCTAATATTAATGTATATATAAACATATATACTTCACAATCAAAGAGTTAAAAATTCATTATTTATTTTTTATAAGTAATAGCAACAGACGCTATTTATTAAAATGTATAATTTGATGTCACTTTTTTCAATGTGATCTAAATGTTTTTTAACATAGCCTATATTTTGATATGTTCTACTACTACTTCTATTATAGAAGCCGAACTATAATGAAAGTATTTAGGTAATCCAAAAACATAATATCTAATTTTGAGGGACTTTAATCAATGTATTGAGTGAGAATAAATATTTTATAAATTTATGATATAATTAAATATCTTTAGTTTTTAATATAATACTTAATGTTTTTGCTATGGAATACAATATTTAAGAAATAATTATAGTATAAATGTAACGGTGAACTGGCTATATTACGTAATTTATAAGGACAGTATTATTCCCAATCGAGTATTATACTGTAACAACAGTATTGAAATAAACATCAATAAATTGTTATGTCATATCATTTTAATTTTTAACAATACATTTTTGGAACATATTTTTCAAAACCTGTATAAAACATTGTTTTATATAGGTTTTGAAATATACTTTTAATGCAAAAATGGTGTCATGATTAAGATTATTAGAATATAAAATGCAGGAAACTGTTATTTAAACTGTACTGACTTAATATTTTTTCAATTTCAATATAATGGTTAGAAAAAAATAATTGTTATATTTCATCAATTTTTATTATATATATAGAATACGATATTCTGTAATGGTGCATTTTCGGAAATTTGTAGAGCTTAAAAAGTGTTAGTTAAACCTGAAAAAGACAATACCTAAATACATAATATTAATCATAATATTAATAAGTTTTTTATTAAATAATATTAATCAGTACACACAATATATCGAAAAAACGAATTAAAATAACAGTTTATTTATAAGTTTTATGGTTGTATTGGTGTTGTTCATTACATTTTATTAATGATTTTGTTTTATTGTAACTAAGTTTGGCAAGAAATAATTAAATGTTAAACCTATTTTTGCTTTACAAATTTAAGTGAATTCGCCAAATTGTTAGATAATAGAATAACAATATAGAAGGAGCGCATCGCACAGAGAGAACGAATGTTTGCTATCTCCTGGAAGTAGGCTTCCCGTCCACACTGGTATTGAGCCTTGCTCTGCTAATTACAATCCGGGCTAAAAACCTCTAAATCTCGGCCTGCCTCGTTTCGCCAGGAAGGGGGGTGAAAAGAGGGGTGGAGTGGGAGAGAAGGCACACCCTCCACTCGGTGATAAATCGAAAGGTGTGACATAATTAATTAACCTATCATGGGGAACTCTTACAAAGACATTTAGTTATAACACCTAGAATAACAAGAGAGTTCCCTACACGCCCTCCCCCAACCACCAACCATTTATTTGTGAAGGGTGCAAAAAGGTACTTAAAAGTGCGTCTTTTATAGATTAATTTCTCATTTTTTTTTAGTTCCCCCCCCCCTTATTTCATTATTCTTATTCTGAGTAGTTATTAAACTTCGAACATTATTTTTTTTTTTACAAAAAATTATTTCTATTATATTGATTTGAATTTTCGTTATGGTTCTATTTTCCCCATGAAAAAAAATATGAAATTTATTTCATAAAAAAAAGACTCCGGGTTTTCTATATATCAAGTCATTTTTTTTCAAAGTTTTGCGGTAATAGGCATGCTTTATATTGACAAAGAGAATTCTTTCTTTTAAAATAATGCAATTTTAAGAAATAGTTTTTCAATGCATTCATCAAAATTACTTTGAATAAGAACGGATATGAATACATAAAACTTAATTGTATGAGGTTATTTACTTTATATTTCCTAATGAGTATGTCATTTTTTTTAAAATTTAACAATAATAAGTATGCTTTACTTTTATATTTTCATTTTATAGAATTTATTTCCTATTGTAGTGTATTTTCTTTTTCCCATATTCCAGATTTATTTGATCCATTATAGTGAACAAATATCACATTTATAGTAAGAATATCATTTATAGAACAAATATCACAAACAAAATCCTTTTCTTATATTGTTGCTGAATGTTTGAATAATTCAAAAATAACAATGTTCACGAAACGAATCTAATATGCACTTAAGTTAATCACAATTTCGTTACTTATATTTATTTTTTAACGTTTATAAAATACTTTATAACAATTTAATAAACAATGAAGGACAATATAATAGTTCTTGTTTTCTTATTTATTTTAATAGTTTAATTTTGATGTTATTTTTTAATCCAAGTATTTAGGAATTTTATTATGATAAGCTATAACAATAATTTAAATATTTCTTTTAAATTTCAATTTCTCTCGGAAAAAAATTTGCATCGTTGTGATTATAAATTAACGAAAGGAAAATGTTTCAACATTTTTTTTTGTCTTCCATACTGTTATTTTCTTAAATCGGGGATCTAATTCAAATTTATTTAAAGAAAATCTAAAGAAATTGTATACAAATCCAAGAGGGAAATCAAACTCAAGAACATTTGAGTTGAATACCACAGCACTGACCATTTACTACCAACTTTGGTTTGTTTTTTTTATGCAATATATGAAATTTTAAATTATATATTGCATTTTCAAGAAGAGAAGATTATAAAATATTTTGAGAAACATTTTAGAACTTTTACTCATTTTACGTAATTAATAATATAATCATAATCCCTAAGTGATAAAGCTGATTTCTTAATGTATTTTATATTTCAAGAACGTAATTCCTTTTATGTAAAAGTCATCAAAAATATTCCTATATCAAAATAAGTAGATCATAGATTATTGTAATGCCTACATTAATAGTCTTAAAATTTCTACAACTGTAGAGATGAAGATATATATTTTATTGAAAACTTCAAGGTTACTCATTAAAACATTAAGTAATTCATAATTATTAATAACTCTTTTACCTCCTAAATGAAATTGAAAATATGAAGAATATTTAAAAGAATGTTCTGCCTGTATGAGTCCCCCGCAAAGATAATTTTGAAACAATTAAATTCTAGATGCTTTTGTCATGTATTCATTTATTTATTGCTGTGCTCAGTTTAAAATTTATAAGTTAAATTATTAAAAAATGAAAAACTCTATTGTTTTGGAAATAATTGCCAGGTAAATGATTCTCAAATTTTTATAAAAATTAAAATTTGTTTTTCCTAGAAGCGATACATAACTGAAATCTGTTGAAAACAATTACTACATTTACTGTATGTCTACTTCAAGAATCTGTCGTATAGCTTTGTCTGTGTCCGTCTGTTGTCATGGAAACAAGACATATTTCATTTCCAACTGGAGGAGACAGAAGAAAGACTTAGGCTAATTGAACATTTTGATAATATCCCTAGTAGTGCCAATTTATAACTCTTTTACCTCCTAAATGAAATGAACAACTCTTATTACTATAGCAACCGGCACTCATCGGACTTCTTGTCTAGAGCTATTCTTGCAATAGATAGATAGTAAACATGCTAGTAGAAATTGTATAAGACTTCAACTCTTTAATCCAACTTTGTAATTTCCATAAGAAATAAAAGAATATTTAGAATTGGAACTGCTTTGTTAGGAAAATTTATAAAGTAAATATATCTTTTATCTTTAAGACATGCGAATAAAATAGTCAACATCGTTAGCATGGTGCCTAATCAAGAAAGTACTTTTACACCAGTGTAGATTGTTGTGGTCAAACTTTATCTAACGCCTTATAATCATCATCCTTAATTAAAATAGAAATTTTTTTCGCATGTTTGTTAATTAATAAATTAATTTTGATATTTTATGCCCATGATCGTTTAGCTATTTAACACAAGTTGCTTTTCAAAAAGACTTAGAAAAAGATTCCATTCGTCCGTTGTAATAGTGTCTTAATGTTAGGTTTATGGTTACTTCTTTCGTTAGAGAATACCGTACGAATCATGAACTGAGCATGTAATCATCTACAAATATACAGACTTGAAATCAACAACTATCTGATTGAGATGATTTATAGCTTACTTTAATCGTGACTTTAAATGTATTCAATTCAACAGAATACATGTTTAATTGATGTCCTTGGACACAGGACTTCAATTCTTATAAATTAAATATGTCTTTTATTATTAATGACATATTTAATGTCATTGACCATAAAATTTTATTTATATTTACCTCTCTAAAATCATTTTCTTTTTATATTTCCAGGTATGGTTCCAAAACAGACGAGCAAAATGGCGAAAGAAAGAAAACACAAAAAAGGGACCTGGCAGGCCAGCCCACAATGCTCACCCCCAGACGTGTTCAGGGGACCCCATTCCTCCAGAAGAGATAGAGAAAAGAGATAGAGACCGGAGAGAAAAGAAGCTACGAAAACAGCTGGAGAGACAGGCAAAGCGATTGCAGCAAGCAAAAGTGAAACCGGGAGTCAATGTAGCCAGCTTAAGGTAAAATGTTAAAACTTACTCACTTTTTATTTATTATAGATTAACATTTTTTAGAGTATATGTATTCAAGTGCTATATAGTGGAGGGAAAAGGTTACCGATTTAAAATGCTGATTTTTTATTGTTCAAGCTGTTTAACAATGTCCCGTAAAAGATAGTGTTCATTTAAGTTTTTTATATCGACCAAGGCAGAATTGAAGCTTATAGTGATTGCAGATTATCTTTCAGAAAAGTGGTAATCACGATGGGCAAAACCAAGGAATTTTAATTCGAGTCTGTAATCTCTGGATGTAGGAGGGAATGGTGGTCCGATCGTACCCATCTTATTATACCACTTCATGTGATGAAAGTCATATTTTGGGCAGAGTTGGGATGGATCTCTCAGTCACATCACCTACCACAGCCACACAGATAAAGTTTATTATTTACCATTAATGTCCGTTTGTATCATTCAACGTCTGTTGCAATGAGTGGAATTAACCTTGACTCGGAAATATATTCGTTTACGCCGCCAATGATGAGATGAATGGTGGACACGGAGAGTGAAATGGGATGACATTGTTTCAACTGACGAATCCCACTTCTTCACTCAGCAGTCTAGAAATTGACCTTATCTCAGTGAGAGATTGCGGAATTGTTCTAATAAATTGTAAATGAATTGTTCTGAATAAATTCACATTGAGGTGATGATTTGAAAAGAGAATTTTGCCTTTTATGGTTAATAATGACATCACCACACAAATCCTGCAGCCGGTATCATGGTTTGAGATGGTATTGCATTTCATTTCAGTATCGTTCTAATACGCAATTTCGATACATTGAAAAGCCAGTGCTACATCTCTCAAGTGTTGAAGGTCATGGTTCTTCCATACTTTCAGTGCTTAGCATGAACCATTTTTCCAACAAGATAATAAACATCCACACCTGGAATGTGAATTTCAAGAGTTCTTTATCCATCAGATTGAATTGTGTCCATTACTTGTTCTTCAGATCTATCACCAATGGATAACACAAGGTGCAGGGTTGCATAAAGACTGGTCCATGATATACCCCTCGCAGCTACAACAGATCAACTTTTGCTATATGTGGGAAATGCACTATCCTCTATGTCCCTGATTTACATCCAAAATTTCTTTGATTCTTTACCCAGGTGGTAGACAATGATTATCACAAACATTGATAGTTACACTAACTACTGAATTTTGTCATCATCCACACTTCACAAGAAACTTTAAATTTCATTTGCTCTTTACATAACATGGTATCTGCTAAATTATTTTTGCTGTGACATGTCTAGTTTTCTTTTGTGTTGCATTATGGAAAGCCAACAGTGTAGTTATTTGGAAAATGAATGTAATCTGATTGAAAAAAAATGTTATGGATGATTGTTATGGAAGAAGTAGACTCAAGTTTTGTCAGTAAGAAATAATTTGATTGTCTTAAGTAATAAATATCTTTATGATACGTATTCAATTACTAAATTATTCAAATATATGTTCGTGTTGATTTGTACCATTATTATTAAATTCCGTGGATCATCCATGAAAATTCAGTTTATTTGCAATATACTTAACATTCAACTCCACTGATAATCTGGAGTTTATTATACTAATTTTTATCCTAAACTATAATTTATTCTTGAGCCTTTATTCATTCATCGGTGAAAATGGATTGTTTCCGTATATATTTCTTAAATACATCACAACTGAATGTAATATAATACTTAAGCCATTTATTTAAATAAAAGAAGACATCATTTTTGGATTTATTCATAGTGACGTAACATCTTCCGTCGCGTTTATCCTGGGAAACAAATAATGTAACTTCGTGTCTCAACAAGGGATGTTATTTACTTTTGTGAGATATGAGCGTTTTTTTTTGATGCAATTTCATTTCATGAAATATGAAAACTTTTTTTCCAGTCAGAATGTGTGTGGTTTAAGTAGATAACTATTATTCTCACATCTTCTCCTTCTCATGCAGTTTGTTGCAATGTGAATTTCATTCCTTTCAAAACCGGGTGCAAAAGCACGTAAAAGTTACTCAAATATTAAAATGAAATGTTTTACAAGGAATCTTTGAGACGAGTGAGGTTTCCCTCACTTTTTTTCATCTTATCACTCCATGATGTATGCAGTTGAAAAAACGAGGGAAGTCTAACTTCTCCCGTTTTTGCATCTTTTGAGAAATTGCTTTCTGAGGCACAGACATTTCTTCTAACGTAAAGAGCTTGGTTTCAACTTTTAATAAGGCATATGACTGTTATATATTATAAACATATTACTAATTTCATAATCTTATAGTCTTCAAACTGGGAACTTAGAATTTTCTAGCCATTCTTTCAAAGTTCACTATCATTTGTATTTATAGATTATCAGTACAATTTAAGGAAAAAGATAAAATACCTTTGTTTATATATATTAAGAAAAATACATATTGATGGTATTAAACAGTGGTTAAAATTTTTTGCAAATATTGTGA
This sequence comes from Latrodectus geometricus, assembly GCA_026290005.1. Classification (NCBI taxonomy): domain Eukaryota; kingdom Metazoa; phylum Arthropoda; class Arachnida; order Araneae; family Theridiidae; genus Latrodectus; species Latrodectus geometricus. Next base: position 257 of record JAPDSC010015105.1, on the reverse strand, counting down.
AAACATGTAAGATCTTAAGAAACTTACAAGTCGATTACATTTATGTAGAAACTATCTTTTGATTCGGAATTGTATTAGAATTTCAAAGGTTTTTTTATTGTGGTATTTTAGTCACAACATTTTTGTACTATAACTATATTATTTTTTCAATGTAATACAAGATCACTGAGTAAAGGGATATTGTGAAGATCTATTAAAATTATGCGTATAAACATTAAATGTGTAATTGCATCTTCACATTGCTCTGAAATATAAGA
>JAPDSC010015103.1:0-10917 GCA_026290005.1 Latrodectus geometricus | reverse complement strand
GAAATTAAAGTTTTATCTCACACTTCTTTCATTGTAATTTTTTTGAAAAAGTTACTGCTTTCAGAGATAAAAATAATAATATCTCTCTCATTGATTTCTAAATTAAATGTTCTTTTGGAAGCATCTAAAGCATCTAAATAATAAGAAATTAACTCATATTTATAAGAAATATCTGATCGAATTATTTGAAACCAATTAATATCATTTTCTTCAGAATATATATCTTAGCTTTTTGCTATACTTAATAAAAACACTTGTATGCAGGACTTACATGTATACGAAATATATAAAATTAAATAAATATTTATAACTATACCATACAGTTTAAATTTACTTTTAAAGAAACTGATTACCGTATTGATTAATAGAAATATATCGTGCCTATTTTGTGCTGCTTTCATCAATTCAATTCGTAAAACATTCATTCTAAAATGACTTCATAAATTGTTAAATTCTTAAATAGAATTAAATATCATATAAGCAAACTTTAGAACTTATAAAAGGAAAGAAATTGTGTGTGCTTGAAAATAGTTTATAATATTTTCGTGAAGTTTTGTTTAAGTGCTAGTCTAGTTAATAAGCAAATCTTTGAAAGCTAGAATATTTGCTTTAAATTTAGTTATATATTAGAGCTTTATATTGAAAGTTTTTCCATATATTTAGTGTTTCAAAAAACTTGCTTCGTATTATCCAATCCAAACTTATCTAAATAATTACTTAAATTAAAAATAGTCAAATTTATGTATTATGATTACATTTTTAATTTTATCAAGAGGATTCAAAAATTAAAATTTTCTTTTAAATTATAACAGTGTAATATAATGCAAACATAATATTACACGTAAGCCCTGGATTATTCCTTAAAGTAAAGTTTTGCGATGGTCGTCCATCATTAAGAGCTTCATAATTTTGAACAACAGTCAAAAGACAAGGTTACACCTGAGCTGGTACCCTCCATCTCAGATCCCCTCAACACCAGCAGAAGGACTTTGGATGTCGCAGTTTAACGTGGACATGTCTTCAACTCACAGAGCTCCAAAAAACCAGTGAACTAGCATGTGGTCATCCTTCCAATCACTGCCCGTGGAAAATGATGCTTCATTTCACTGCCCTTAACGGGAAACGAAATGAAGATATTGAGCCCCTGGAAACCATTGTAACAGAATAATAATAAATTATTGCATATTTTTAAGAAAATGACAAAAGTCATTTTCATGATGATGAAAAGGACTTATGTTACTAGCTTCAATTCAAACTTATGGGAAACTACTAATAATTCTTTAAAATTCTGAAAATTAAAGAAATATAAATTAATAAATATATAAGGGAACTAAAAGTTAAAAATTATTTTATATTACAAAAGATACAGGTAAATTAATGCTTACACAGGCAAAACATTTCACTTTCAATTTTGTTTTGACTGAGAAAAGCAAATGAAAGTCAGATACAAAAAATACCTAAAAAAGGATATTTCTAAAAATTATATTATTTGGAATATTAAATCAATTTAAAAATACAAGTATTTATAAGGATAACTAAAAAATGTTAATTGCACCACAGATAATTTATCTGAATTATCATGTTGATTGAAATTGTACAAAAATTGCAAGGTTTGCTTAGTTAAGCAAAATAGGGTCAGAGGATATGTGAAAAAAAAATTCTGTAGGTTTGATTGAATATCATAATTCTAAACACTAATTTAATCTTATTCTATATTATGTGAATTTATTATTCCTAGATAGCTTTTTGACTCTAATTGTGTATTGCACGCATAATAGAAGGATAATAGAAAATTTACTTAAACATTAAGCTTTTTAATGAGACTTTTCAAAGACAGTTGAAGTATTTACGAATCACATTGGAAAATAAATGAAATCTCTTAAACATACGCTTAAAAAACGTGCATATACAAACATTACGTGTAATACATACATGTGTGTATGTTGCTTAAACATGAAAAAGGCTTATTTGCTTATTAATATAAGTTTTTGATTATGTGATAATTAATATTAAATTAATAGAAAGATGTGTCAATAAATGCATAATCCCTATTAAAGCATTTTAATCATACAAAGATTATACAAATTTGCAACATTTTTAGTGTTATAAAATATATCGTCCATTATTTCTCATAAAACTACTGTAGGCAGAGAGAATTGGAAATACTTCAAAAGAAAACCTTACTCAAATATTCTACTTTATTAAAAATCATTTAAAATGTCAATAGTTAGAATCAATAAATTTTTTTATTCAGTGATCTCAAAAAACCTGCTGAGTAAATCGTAAATCTTCATGGTCAATAATATTTCATTTTGTGCCTGTTTGTGTGAAACATTATCTTATGTGGAATCTAAATATCCTTCACCACAGTAAATATATAGATTCTCAAGATATCTTCTCAGAAGTTATTAAAGTGTTAATTTCTTGATGATGTGCTATTAGTGAAAACGCTTAAAAACACTAACCCACGATATGATTCATAAACTATTAGGGAAAGTTAGCCGAACTCAAAGTGCTTTTTATAAATTCATGTTAAATAAATTCATAATTTTTTATCGATTTTTCTGTTTTTAATTGAATACATGATTATCCAAAATATTAGACATTTTAATACTGTACAGTAGACAGTTTAAGAGTCGAAATCGGCGGTTAAGTATTTCTCAATACCTACATTGTGTCATCACTTTCAGCAAAATATGTTCAAAGATAAATAGTCGTACGTGTTGGAAGGTAGCAAAACTCTATAAAACAGATCTTTAATTCTGGAGATAAATGAAATACAAGGTTTAAATATATGTATACAAATCAAAGGATTAACAAAAAATTCGCCTTTTCGTTATACATATTATTATTTACTGCTATAGGATAGTAAACAGCGAAAATATTTTAACTGTTCATACTATCTGATATAAAAAAATAACAGAAGACGAATATTATCGAATACATTTTTACAACATTGTGTAAATTCAATTTTTTTAAATGGAATTTAATAATGTATGAAGAACAGAATAATTATTTAAATCTATCTTATGTCATTTTTATATTTATTAAAATGCATTACAGAAGATTATGTTTGTAACTTAGATCTAATGGGTCATATTCACATCTTGCAGAAGAGGAAACCAAGGCACTTCCATATGTAACCTATTAACGCTTCCAGAAGAATAAATATGCGGAAGGAATAAGAGCAATATTTATAGTACTTCTTTCAAATGTGATTTCAAAAAAAATTGTGTTCATGAAATAAATAAAATATTAAATCGATTTTAAATTTAATATTTATGAAACTGAACCTGATAAGCGTATGAAAATAAGTTTGCTGTTCATTGACAATTTCAAACTTTTTCAAACACCACTTTTCTAATGTATCAATAACAACATCAAAAAGGGTTTTATTAGCAAAAAGAAACATCACTCGGAAACGTTTGCGCACCGTAGGAACAATAAGACTGTATTTCAAATCTCATTCTTCAGAAATATCCTAAAGCTTTGTGGTGCTTCACTGAAGCAATTAGAAGGATTTTCGAATGGAGAATCGATTGCAACTTTAGCGGATAGATTTGGCTATGTCTGGCCCATAACCATATGTCTTTTCTCTTTCAGAAAATTTGAGTGAAAGGGCGAATCTTTAGATGCAACATTCTAATTGCATTACGAAAAAATGATGTCGGAAAGGGATAACAAAAAAGACAAATGGTTTCAGCTTGTATTTTTATTAGACTATTATCAGGATTTGCTGATGGAGAAAAGATTAAAAGAAAGTAAGTCGTATTGTATTCATTCCATTTTCAGAGGAAAACATCTTTTCTTTTTAGACAGTTGAGGATTGCAATCACTTATAGAAATTTGTAGGAAAACCTTAGTTTCGCCTAGATTATATGTTTTTAGTGTGTTAAGAATAGATATATAAGTAAATTTTTGTAACCTAATATTAAAAGAAAATTAATAGCTTAAAATTGTTAATAATGAAATATACTAATGAATTCATTTTAATAAATTAAAATTTAAACTCCATATTGTTTTGTTTTGTTAAATTAGTTATAATACTTTATAAAGTGAATAGCTAACGATGTTTATATTTTTCTTAATGTCTTTCTACCTTCAATGATGACAAAAAATTCATTCTAGCTGACCCTTTAATTTTAACGAAATTGAGGAAAATGTTAAGTATAAGTATTAATTAAAAGATTTCTAAAATTATGTTTACATTGTGAATCTCTTTAGTAAATAATTTTTCTTTTGTACATTGTTTGCTACTTTCTTGTGTTTAGAGACTAACTTTCATGGAAAATAATATGCGTATAATAAAAATATATTGTCCTCCATATAGGAATATCTTCAATGTAAGTGGAATCAAATCTGTGTGAGGTTGTGTGCTTTCAATTATTCAAATTAATTTTTGAAAACATGGAATTATTGACTTTCAATAAAATATTAAAAATGCCAATTGTTGACTTATTATAATTATTCCTTAAAATAAGCCTTATAATAAATTTTAATATTTATTAAATAAAGGTTGCATTTAAAAATAAAAAATATTGCAGCTACTTTAAAAAATAGAGCATCTTTTAATAAATTAAGATGTATTGTTATGAGATTTTGATTTCTTATGAAATAAAAATTTTTTAAGTTTCTCGGCTCTCAAATTTTAATCATACTGTTTTTTAAAAATGATCTTTTATATAATCACTTATTATGTGGAGATTAAATTGATAAAACATTTAAAATAAACATATTCTGTTTCCACTTTCTGTTTATTTCTAATAAAACACAGCTTACTCAGTTCTAAAGTTTTAAATTGGGACAGCATTGCCTGTTTCCAATCCAATAAATGGCTTATGTAAATATTCTCTCTCTTACATTTAAACCAATAATTCATTAATTGTAAGATAAAAAAAAAAGCAAAGACATACAAACAACTCTTAGAGTGTTGATTACAAATTCATGTTATCTTGGGAAATAATTTGAAAAAATTAAAACCATTAGTTTTTTCTTAATTATATTTTATAAAATTTTCTTATGGCAATATAAACCATCTAAAAGAAAATTCTTCTTCATTTGATACAACAGCTTTTGATGTGCCATTACCTTCCAGTCAACTTTCTTTCATTCTGATCTATTTTTTTACAATTAACCTCTAAGTTATTCTTAAAATCTTAAACTCCCCCTCTAACCTGGGTCTACCCCTTTTTCTAGTTGATAAATTCTTATGATTGAAAATTTTAAATGTTAATGATGAGGGGTCTATTCCGAATATGTAGTCAGAAACTTTCATACGACTATACTGAATTAATTTGACAATATTTATATTCTTTAACAATTTGCAGTTCAAAATTATATCGAGGCCTCCATACTTAATTTTTATACCCAGCACAAAAGAATTTAATCAAAACTTTTCCTTTAAAGAGTTTTAGCAATTTTACTTGGGATTTAGTAAACGCCGAAGTCTCAGATCCGTAGGTGAGTACTAGCCTTAATAACTTATATACTGTAATTTAAGTATTCGCTCTTATTGATTTATATTTAAAAAAGATGGTTAAGTCATGTGAATGCATCAATTAGCTGTCAAAATTTATCTTCTAATCTCAATGCCTACATCATTTTGACATTTGAGCCTAAATAAATAAAACTATTAACCACTTAAAATATAAAACTCTCATTCTCTAAAACTATAAACTCATTAAATCTTTAATATTTTCCATGTATTTACTCTTTTTTTATATTAATAATAAGATACATTTTTCTGCTGATTTTAATGTGAAGTGTATGCCTCTAGCACAGCATTCTTATCAGATGTGATTATCACAATATCATCAACATAAGCAAAGGGTTGCACAGTTTTGTTAAAATGTTACCCCTGGTTTTGATGCCTGAGTTGTGAACTATCCATTCCAAGGTAAAATTAAAAAGCAGGCAGAGAAAAGCATCTTCATATCTCGCACCATTTCTTATTTTGAAATACTCAGTCAAACTGCTGGATAGTTTTACACAAAAAAAAAACTGTGTATGCCAAAGAGGCTTAAAATGATATTAAAATTTCATTAAGGATGCTCACCTCAACAAAAGCTTCAAAAAAATCATGATCAATACATAGGAAAGTCAGATAGGTTATCTTCAAAAAAATAATGAGAAAGTGTAATTCAATTTAGGAATCTTTAAAATTTTCAAAAATTTGGCCTAAACTGAAGATATGTTCAGATATGCATTTCCCGTTCCTGAATCTACATTAAAAGTCACCAGTTACATCATTAGCCAAGTAATATAAGAACCAATAATATTACATTAGCTTAAAGCAGCTACTATTTGTAATTTTAGAATATTTTATAAAGTATACTTTATTAAAGGTCTTTTAACACTCACATAATTTTATGGTAATTTACAAGACAGATTTTAATGAAGTTCTTGTATCAAGAATTGCTATTAAATTGTAAAGAGAACATTTCGCAGACGAAATTCCACTTAATCATTTTCTTATTTAATTATTTTAGAAACTATCAGAAAGAGATGATGACTTGATTCCTTATCTACTTTTCAATACATCTGAAAGATTCTCTTCTTATTTCATATATAAGAACTCTAAATATGTTTCTCTTTTTGTAAGAACTGGTATATCGGACCTTTGTCCAAACGACTATGTCTCTCCATTCATTTCTCAAAAATGTTTTAAGTAAATGTGTTTAAAGTACCAAAATATTGCAGTCATATGTAATCAATATTTCTCAATTACATATTCAATTGTCAATATTTCGTATTTAAAAATAAAGTCAGAAGATATTTATGAGAGATAATTTCTCAAATTCCAAATGATACTTTTGCCTTAAAAGTTATTGTCCTTGTAAATATAAGTAATTAAATAACTTACACATTTCAGTCTAAAATTATTCTTATATTCGCTGACACAATTTTAAATATTAACTCAAGTTTTCCCTAATTTTGATGCAAATCTGTTATACACTTATCACGGTACTTTATAATGCACCCAGATATTCGACGGTTGGTCACATTGCATTAACACCATTGATTTTATTAACAATAAATACTTTCATACAGTCTCAGCTAAGAAAATTAGTTAATATGTTAGATTTTTATCAAGCATGATAAGTTTACTTTGTAATAGCTAAGTCATTGTAGCTAAGAATAATAAAGATTTATAATATACTTAAACGTGAAAAATAATTTTAAACTTGAGGAATTTAATTTTCTGAGATAGTGAATGAGTGAATGAAACTTTTCTTCGTTAATGCAGCTTTTTAAGAACATCAATATAAAGATTAAAAATATTTTTTAAATTTTTTGTACATATCTACAGTCAAATGTTTCTTTACAATTGAATATTTCTTTCCTATTTTATAATTCTTGTTTGTAAATAATTTTACTAATTGGCTCTGTTCCTTTATATTTCAATTTGCTTCCAAAAACCTTATTTACTCTTTTAAATAATTTTTTCATTAATGTATGTCATTTGATACAAATAATGATATTTTATTCTTGATAATTGTGCATATATATATATATATATATATATAATATACACATCCATATATGTAGAAAGTTCATAAACTAATTTATAATTAATATTCATTTTGAATAAAATATGCAAGCAATTTAAATTAAACTATTAATTTTATATGACTTTTTCAAAGCATATTAAAAAAGATGTGTGAAGAAAGGAAAACGTAAAATTTGAAAACAAAGATATTTTATTTTACACTGTAAAGCCTATGCTAACAATATCTTTTTTCAGTTTAGATGTGAAATGTGAAGTTCATTCATCCTTGCATAGTTCAGATGCATGCAACAACTGAAAATCGTTTCTTTTTCAGTGTCATCTTACACTTTCTACCCATAAATATAAAATATCCAGTCTGAAGTGAGCAACATGATTCATATGAAAATACTTAAGAGGTCCATCAGTCTACGTCACTGGCTTTCAAGGAAATGATTCCGATTCTGAGACATTTATCCATGCGTGACAGCAAATGTAGATTTAAAGTCTGGAATGCATCGAATTCGTCATGTATTTTTTTAAGAAATGTGGAATTTAAATGTGTAAAATATTTTATTAGCCAATTTTAAGCAGTTGTCAGTGACGTAGATATTGAATGACTGTAAGACTTAATAAAGAGTATAAGCAAAAATACACCTAAAACAAATAACAGGATTTTGAACTCATTTTTAAATCATTACAACATTTTTATAGAAAATAAAGTTTACAGGGAATACCTGTTAAAAAATGATAGTTATTTTATAATAAATTGTTGAATCTAGTCACTATAAAGTTTTTTTCTAAAATATTCTTAGAGGAAAAACAATACAATTTCGTTTAATGGTAGCTGTAAATAGCTTTGAAAATATGTTAGAGAAAAAAGAAAATTATGTTTTTAATCTATAAATTAGTATTAAAAGCATTTCAGTCAAAGCATTTTATAAAGCTCTAATACTACTTACATACAAATATAAATATATACAGTCATGGCCATACAAAATGCATCAACTTAAAGGAAAATTGCAAATCATTTAGTGATGAGATAAGGAATTCAATAGCATTTTAACACAATTGCACACCATGGGTGGTTATAAAGCAATCCGAAAGGGAATACAGAGAAAAAAAAGTACTGATTTAAAATAGGTCCGTTTTTTTCCGTCGTAAGCTATTAAGCTATTTCTTATATCCATATAAAAGACATCGAACATCTTTAAAAACACGTTCTTGAATTCTAACTCACTTTAGCCTAGTGGTTAGAAGTTTCTAGTGGTAGAAAAAGGTCGAAGGTTTGATCCCAATTGCTGCTGAACTTTATCATGAATATAAGTACTGACATAGAGTTGTGTACCAGGTATTTTTACATAATTGTAACACAGCACTTAGAATTGCATGTCGAAGATCAAATGGTTGATATCTTATCAATGAAATTTTGATGGTAACTAATATATATATATATATATATATATATATATATATAAGAAATATTTTGTTACAATTCCATGGCTACAAGACATCGAAGTTAAATATAGCGATGACATTGAATTTACTAGAATTTTTTATTTATTTTTCAATGATGATTTTTTCATTCACTTGGTGATTTATATTTTCTCAAACACAAATTTTATACATCCATTAAATAGTCCTTACCTCAATCAAAAAAACATTTGGACATATTTGAAACTATGGGTAAAATTTGTTGGTCTTCTTTAATTAAAACATCTAAGAAGAATCATATATCAGAAACACATGCCGAATCTTATCACATGCTATATAATAAATATTTACATGTATATTTAAATGGATAGATGTCCAAACATAAATTTCAACAAATATGATATTTACTTTATTCAATATTGTTTACTTATTAATCTGTAATTTTAAAGTATACTTTATATTTTATTCATGGTGTACACGATAATACAAAACATTTATTATTACCAAAACAACAGATTGTTATTTAAAAAAATACCAAAAATTAGTTTTGTAAGGAAAATAATTTTTCTATTACAAAGGTTATAATTAAAATAACTTTCATAAAATACATTTTTTAATATTTAATGTTATTCAAAATATATAGAGGGTTTGATTTCAGTAAATTAAGACAAGAATCATATCAAAATTAAAAATTTAGATATTGCCTGAAATTTAATATATAATCTTATTTGAACTATTGTTGAAATCCGTCTTATTTGGATTGTTTCTTGAATAACTTGTTTTCTAGTTTCATGACGCTAGTATGCAATAAATGAAAACAATTAATTAGTTATACCTAAGAATAATGAATAATTAGTCTTTAAATAAATTAATAAAAACTTTTAAAAAAACATATAAACAATGGTAATTAATAATATACATTGAATATTCCTTTAATTTCTTAGAAATCAATTTATTTCAATTAACATTTTGTGCTCCCTCTTTCTCTAATATTTTAAACGGTAGTATGAAAATAAATATTAAAATGTTTCTTAATTATATAAAACTTCATTTTTTTAAGCAAACGTTGTATCATCATTGCTATAAAATTAGAGGCAAATGCAAAAATTGCTTCTAATATAAAATGATGCAAGTACAAAATAATCTAAAAGGAATGTGTAAAAAATTGATTTAAATAATTAACTGTAAAAACAAATTCCACATCCTTTTTATTTTGTCATGTGGTATTTAATTAAATTTTAATGAATTTAAAAAAGTAATTATTTATTAAAAAATTAAGATACGAAATACAAATAAAAACTCTTTAACAAAGTATTAAACTCGTTGAAAGGCAAAATTGTTTTTTGTAACTTATTTCCTTTACCATGGTAATTATGAATTTCATTAGATTTAAGTTTTAGAAAATAAAAACATTTTTTATAAATATTTTTAATAAAAAATATACTTATTACTACACTGAGTTTTTCAACTTAATGGTTCAATTTTAATTGCTGAAGACAAAAATATTTCACAAACTCCCGTGAGAGAGACACAATCATTTCACTTTACATCACAATACTTAAAGTTAAACTAATTTAATTAATGTTAAAAAATATAAATTTTTATAAAACTTAATATTCTTCTAAAATATATTGAAATTTTACTAATTAGCACGACAGAAAACTTAACTTTTTTAAAATTATTCATGTGGTAATGGTAACATAATTTGAACAGAAAAATAATTATGCATAAAATTATTTATACTTCCCCCATTTTTATAACATATAAGAAATGAAATTACCATCTGAGTCATTTGTGAATTATACTGATAGTTTTTATTCGCAAATGATTGTAAATGAAAAAAAAAATTTTTTTTTTTACTATGATCTATGCAACTTAAGGAAGTCGTTTTATATTATGAAGATTACAAAAATATAAAATTTATCTATATTATTGAATATCAAAGGTGATTAATAATTATTTTTCAGTTATAAATTACTGTTTAAAATAGAAAAAAA
>JAPDSC010015086.1:0-10167 GCA_026290005.1 Latrodectus geometricus | reverse complement strand
ACATATAAACCATGAATGCACAATTTTTATTTTGAAAATTTTAATAATAAAATTTAGAAGAATTTTGCTATAAATCTAACAATAATTTCTTATGAATCACTAAATATTATATTTTTGTCAGATTATTATATTATTTGTGAGAACTAAAGCATTAAAAATATTACATACATACACACATATATCACTACATTTGAGCAGATATTTAGATTTTGTTACTACAAGCGACAAATACTGCTTCCAAATCAACTGATCATTTATCTCAATCAAAGGTGAGTCAAAAACAAGAAAATATTGACAGATTTAGCAATAATGAGAGGGAAACCATTAAGCAAAGGACTATTCTTAAAAAAATTATTATTTTAACTACACAGACACAAGTAATGTTGCAATAGAAAGAATTTTAAAAGTATCCAAAATATACAATTATTGATACTCAATAATTTATAGAAAATGAAAAAAATTTTCATATTGGCTATTGTCAAGACTAATTAAATGGAAGTGAATTCTATGATGCTATAAGGTAACACTAAACAGCAAACATTATTTTTGAAAAACAGTTTTTATGTATCTAGTGTTAGTTACTTAAAATAGTCAATTTCCAAATAAAAATCAAATAAATTAAAATAAAGCACTAATTTAGTTCCTTCATATTAATTTTGAAATATTAAAATCTAAAACACTATAAATAAAAGCAAAACACAAACACAACTATCAAAGTCTGAAATACTGCATCTGGTTCCCATATAAATTTCATTTCTTGAAACATATGTATGTATAATTTGACATTGCATAGTTATTTACTATTTCAAACTTTGCTTAAATATATATTAACAGGTTAAAATCAAGTGGTAATCCTGTAGTTATAGGAATCTTCATTTTAATTTAATATTCATAATTGGCAACAGGAAATTTATTTCCTTCATATTAAGTTTGAGATATCTAAATGTCAAACATATGAGAAAAAATAGTACATTTCCAATAATGCACTTTATAGAACCAGAAACAAGCTAGAATATCAGAAATTATAATTAAACAAAATTTCCAAAAAATATTTTTCATAAAAATTAAAAGAATGTGTTTGGATATGAGTTTTAGGAAATGGCTGGGAAAAAAAAAAAAGGTAATAGCCGCATTCGCTGTTGTAACCATAAGTAAATGAACACATTTAGAGTCATATACATTTTCATGTTTTCATTAATTTGAGAAAAAGAAATCTGTTTTATAATTCATGAATCATTGTCTGAACTCATTCAAGTTATTGCAAATACCCAATAGCATTAATAAACTAGGCATGCAGAAACACATATGACTATCACATTCTAATATTCTTATTCTCACAATTATTATTAAAAATCAAATATAGAAACCAAATTTAAAATCATAATTTTGTATATAGCCTAAAACTTTGAAAGTGAAATATTCAAAAAAAGTTTGCACGATTTATTTTATCAACTTAATATTTTAAAAGTATCAGAATTTTTTTAATTACCTAACTGGTTAAAAAATTTTGGATCTAATATTTTTAGAAACATAATATTTCGCTCTCTCTCAAGTAAAAACGTTTTGATTTCCACTACCAAGCAATAATTATCTTGAGTTTGATGTATGAAATTTACAGTTTTGTAGTAGAAATTGAAATGTTTGCCATGAATTTCTTAATTTGGAACAAAATTTATTTTTAATCAAGGATTTTCTGACAATATTTAATACAAGGTTCAGATAATATTTGACTGTATTTTAGGAATATACATAAGCAATATAATATATTTCACATGTGACAGATGTGAAGTAAACAAACAATTTTAATATAAATATTCTAAACACCAACTTTAATTCATAGAAATGATTTATAAGACATTAATTACTTTGAAGTTATTAAAATCTTTAACTGATGGAGGAGATGAATGTGTTTTGGACGTCATATCTGGAACAGATGACGACATTTCTTTAGAAGAATGAAGCTTAACTGCAATTGCACTGAAATCTTTAGCCTGTAAGCTTGCTTCAATATGATTAATCCCAGATCTTCGAACTATAAGAAACAAAGGTTAAAATTATTAATTTTTCAGCATACCTGAAAAAATGCTACAAAAAAACATTAGATAAAAGAAATGGTTATTTCAAATCAGAATTCAAATATTAAGATTTGAAAAGAACAAAAAAAAAAAAAAAAAAAAAAAAAAAAATTTTGCAAATCTGATAGATCTCTTTTACATGCATATAAGTAAATACATATTTTAAAATTTTTAACTGAAACGGCCACAGCAACGGTTTGGTTGATTACGTTTTTGTTTTTGACATTGGAAGTTAGCAAGTTCAAATCTTGAAAAATTTTAATCAATTTTAATTGGAACTAACAAAAATTTTATTTAGTTTTTTTTTTTAAAAAAAAACACTTCTGATAATGAATTTATAACTAAAGAATGATAATAAAGTGATAAATAATTTATAAATATTTCATTTAGTATATTTAGTAAAAAAAATTCATTTAATTTTAACATGACTTTTTTACACATGACATTTTATTCCCATTTATGATTAAATCTTTATTAAAATACAGAAATCAGAAAGACATCTGATAAATGAAATAATTTTTAATTACTTTTGATGATACATAAGAAATAATAGGAAAGGTAATTGACCAAATTGATTTGTGAACTTTATTTCAAATTAAACTTAAACCTAAGAAATAAATCTGAACAATATTCCCATTGTATACCGCCAAATTATTGCAAGTACTTTCTTCAAATGTACATACATTAAAATTCCCATATCAAGCTGACTTATGAGGCTTTATCTCAAGACTATCTTCAATACTTTCACAAATAAATGGAAAGCATTATCTGCTTAAAAATAAATACCTCTAAAATGTTATAATTTATAATTATAACATTTTAGACAAGTTCAATTTTTGCAATATTTTTCACTATCTTTCAGGACTGCATATAATTTCTTTGTTCATGATTTTAGAATTATATACCTCGACTTGGTGTGGTTGGTTCACTGTAACAAGAAGAATCATCAAGAAAAGAAGAATCAGATATGGGTGCAGTAAGAGCTCGATATTCCATAAGAAGATCCCAGAGCGAATGCTGCACAGAATTTTTTAGTTTCTCTGTCATGGATTCCAAATAGTCTTTGCCCATGCTCCAAATCTGAAATCTAATTAGAGCAACAGGACCTATCATGAAAAATAAATTTTTATTCATTTGTTGTAAAGCTTTTATTAAGGCAAAAGTTAACATAATCAAATGCTATAAAAAGTTAAAGATGAATGTAACACAAAATATCATATAAATTGAATATTTAAATCAAGAATAAAACTAATTTATATTACAGTACTTAGCCATATATAAGAAAAAAAGAGAATATATAATACATTAAAGAAATTATAAGTAATACATTAGAAATTGTAATTCATTAATAATAAACATCTAATGACCATTATAGTAATTAAATGACTGATAATTCTTTAGACCTTTAAATGTAAAAAAATACAAAAATTCATTAAAAATAAATACTTTTTCTCAAATCTTATGAAAGTACCTTTTTAAAATCAAATTTTTAGAAATTTTATCATGGAAATTAATACTTTAAACTGTACAATACATAAATATTTCATTACAACTAATTACAATTAATATTTAAACTATTATATAATATGCTTTTCTTTATTGTTAATTTACAATAAGATAAATTTATGTAAAAAAAAAATATTAAATAGAAATTACTAACAAAAATTCACAAAATAATAAAATTATTCAAATTAAAAATTTCGCGGCTAGATATTTTTAAATAAGAGTCCAAGCAAAATATCTCTGCTAACAATAAATTTTGATTATCAAATGAATCACTCAACTGACAAAGTAAAAATACAATGAAACTGATTTTAAAATAATCAATAAAATATTTTTATATACCTTTTGAAATTAGAAGAATTTAGAGTAAAAGAATAAAAAACCATTTAAGAAAAGTGCCTTAATTTCTTAGTTTTTTATCAATATTACTAATTATGAATAAAAAGTATACATCTGTTAAAAATTGTAAAAAATCAAAAGTTAAAAAATATAGTTTGTAAAGTTAAATAGAAATGTCCTTCTTTTGGAGCAGGAAAATTAGTAATTTCAAAGTTTAATTCAATAGCCTAAAATTAAAATTAACAAAATGTGTTTCAAAATACAAAATTTAATAAATATAAAAGGTCATCATTCTGAAAATATATAACATGCTTTAATCAATAATTATATCATTTATAGTTTGCCTAATAATTTTCATAGCATTTTGTGAATTTTACTGTTTGAATTTATAGAAACAATTCAAATATAAAACACATTACTATGGATATCGATAATGGAAAATTAATCTAACTACCATATTTTTCTGTGGGTGATTAGCAGCTGCATATTATTCACAAGACCCTTGCTTTATCAAGTAAAAATGAAACAGTATGGCATAGTCTGCAGAATTTTTTTTTAATCATATCGGTCAATATGATCAGAAAATATATTCTTTGATCAACAAATCAAAGAAATTATATTCTGATAATGACGCATAGGATTTAAAGTATTTTTCATTTTAGCTGTGCAAATCTTTGAGAAATCTTTTTTAACAGTGATTTCTAAGAAAATAATATGAATGGGACTGATGAAATTTAGAAATCTTGCTTGGCTTTTAAAAATTTTTTTAAATCAGTGACCCAAAATAATATCTCTGTAGTTATTGTACATGAAGAACTAGCTAGGAACACCAATTTACGAAAAATTATTTTCCTTCCATATAGATAAGAGAAAAATGTTTGTGGAATCAAGTTCATTTTATTTTGTTAAAACACCTAGAACCAGCATATGAAGTTTTAAAAGGAACATATATATCCTGAAATGGATCTTGAATGGGAAAATTGAAACTGAACAAATTATTAGTCTCTAAATAAGAAATCCTTAATAAAGTATTGTAAGATAAAAAAAAAAAAATGACACAAAAATATAAGTAAAAACTAGGGAATTGAAGAACCAAGTAAGGAATTTTATCATAGTAACATTAATAAATATCAAACATTTTTTAGAATTTTTGAAACATTGAAGTATAAAATGTTTGTAAATGATAAACATTACAAATTTTTAATACAAAAATATAATACCTGGAGATTTGTCTTTTTTTAGCATATAAATAGATGTAGTTGTAAGATCTTCAAATTCACTTTCTGATAGACCATCCTGGTAAGCTAATGGATTTGGTTGTAAATTACTGATAGAATGAAATGGTAACCCTTGACCAGTTACTAAAGACAAAACTATACAAGCGATTCCTAAAAAATTAAAGATCAGTTGTAATGTATTCATATGAAATATATACTTTATATAATGTAGGAAAACTTTAAATTTTTATTTTTAAATTTACTGATGTTTTATAACATACAATGTTAATGTAAATCCAATTTACAGCAACATTATATTTTAAATGAAAACATAAAAATAAGTTTTTCATGTAACTAAGATTTTCTTAATATTTTATATTCAAATTTATTTAAAAATTACTATTGATAAATATAAAAGTTTATTTTCCTACTTATAAAAAATACAAAACTTTATGATAGAAAAAAATATATTTCTAAAGTATTAAACTTAAATTTCTTATAACATGGGACATTTTTAGTAATACATAATCTAAAAAACAAAAATAAAATTTCTAAGGTTACAAACCTTTCCCACCAGCATGACCAAAGGCTTGTTGTGAGTGGTACAAAAAAACATCATTGTCATCAACAAGACCCCATTCATCTGTTGCATGCCAATATGCCTATATCAATTAAACCATTATAAATTATTTATGCAATGAAATGTAAAAGGATCATTCTAAAAATATCTGTAAAATAATCCTTCTAAAACTTGCATTCTGAAACAATACTAGTCAACTGAATACACAATATGTGCATACATGAACACTTACTTGGAAGCATGTACAAATTATTATACATTACATATGATGCTTACAATTATTGGTGGCAAAACACTAATATTAATTCAAGTTAAATGACACTTAATATGCATGCTATAAATTGAGCACCAAAAAAATTTTGAACGAGTAATGCAAGCACCCAATAAGAGCTAAAATGAACAATTTCAAATCATATTATCTTAATGATAATCAAATTTCTATACAAACCAAAATATTTGCAAATAGAAATTGACAAATCTATAAGAATAATTTGACATAAGCAATATGATTGTCAAATTATCTTTAAAATAAAAAATTTTTAAGTGGAATAAACATACTTTCCATGTCTTGATCTTACTTAATTTCCCCAATATATACAATACGTTAAATTTTTGTTAATTGGAAAAGACAGTGTTCAGAATTTCATAAAATTATTAAATCAAATAATTTTACTAATTTTTAATAGTGATGAATACTTTTTAATATAAGTGACAAATAAAAGGTCTATAAAATACTGATGAAAAATAAATTTTACTTTCTTTCAAATCATATTATACATAAAATGTAAAAAACTAATATTTTGTAAATTATTTTAGTTACGAAAGATTTTATATAAAAAATTTAGATTAACAAATTCTTTTATCAGACACGAACACAATGCAAGATCACATTTTGGAATTGATAAAAAAAAATGGTTTGGTTTACTTTTTCATTTAGTGACCAATTTTTAAACATAAGAGATAATTAAACTGGAATGTCCTGTTTAAGGTGGATCCAATATTATTAAAAATATTTCAAACTGAGATGGGTATTGAACGCACAAATTGTTGATTTAAAAATAAAATTATTATTAATTTGTCTGGCAGCTTAATTAGTTATTCATAAATATTTTACAGCCTGACAACAAACTTAAAGTTTAAAATGTCCACTATGCAATGTCAAAGGAGATAGTTATTGAATTTACTATGAAAACACTTGATAAAAATTAAATATGTCTGAAAAAATATTTTAAAATTAATTTCCTCATTACATCTTAAATTAGCCATTAATACGAGTTAAATGTTTTTTAACAAATATGATATTTCATATTTTTTTAACATATAATAGTTTGTTTTCTTTAACAATTATGATATTTCAAATAATAGCAGTAATAATTCATTGAAAGATTAATCAATTATTATGAAATGTTTTACACATATGCAACTTATTTTCTATTTCTTACACGAGACATTAGCGTGGTTAGTTAATTGTTGAATGACACCATTTTGCTTGCATACTTAACTAAGGTTTCCAGTTTAAAACAGATTTGATATTGAAACAAATAAATGCTTCCTATGAAAAAAAATAAATCATGAATTGTTTAACTAAAGATTAAAGTTACAAAATACACTTAAATCTCACTTAAAAAAGTGAAATTTAAGTGTATTTTGTAACTTTAATCTTTGAAATATAAGTTTTGAATATAAGTTTTAAAATATTGTTCAATCATTGTTTTTTCAATTATTAAAAAACAATAACTGAACAATATTTCAACACGAAAACCTTGTTTAATTCCTTTTCTCACACAGCTTTTATTTCAAAATGAAATGATCACACATTTAAGTATATTCCTTATTCTCTTCAACAAAAGATTATGTTAATTTATAGGATGCTAGTCTTTTCATTTTAAGTGGATTAGTTTATGAATATTTGTGCAATCCTTTGGCATATTTTTAATTTAACAAAAAAGCTAAGTTAGAAATGAGTCACAGCAACAAGAATGGTTTGAAATATGAAATTATTTTATAATATAAAAGTAAAAATTGACAAATAAATCCTTTAAAATATTTCAGAAAATTTAAGAATGTAAAAAATAATCAGAACATAAAAATGAAAAATGTGGTAAACTATAATATGAAAAAGTATTTGTTTTTATAGCTCTAAATTTTAGAAAGATAAAAATGGTATTAATCTACTTAGTAATCAAGCAAAATTAAGGATAAACATTCTGTATTTCAAATCATCAAAAATAACTCACTATTCAATAAAAAAAATAATAACTTACTTTGAAATGTGTTTCTTTCCTACTGTCAGTGTATTTAGGATTGTGCAGAAAGTGAAGTAAATTTTGTCGTAAATATATTTGTATTGAATGAGTATAACCCAAAAGTTTCACTGGTAAGGTTAGGTATAGCTCATGAGTAGGTTTACTACTTGGACTTTGAACAAACTGGAAGATAAAGCATTACAATATCAGAAAGTATCGAAAACAAATGAAAAATTGGATCATAATAATCAAAAAAATATTTAAAGTAAGATGTTAAATATAAAAATGAAATAAGCTATATAAATGTCTTAACGTAACTAAAATTGAAAATTTTGATCTTCACAACTTTTCTTAATCATGATAAATAATCAATAAATTATTATGCTTTTTATTATATGTATATATTATTTAAATAGCATACTTTATTTAAATTCTTTGACATCTATTGTATTGTAAGGAATTTTGTCATTTCACTAATTTGTCTTATGGTTAATGTTTTTCAATAATAGCAGTATTATTTTGAAACATTAAGCATAAGAACTGTATAGACTAATAAACATAATTAAAAAAAATTAATTAATAAGTACAGTAGAAGTCCGATAATCCGGCACGTTCGGGACCGGCTCGGTGCCGGACTACCGAAAATTCCGGTCTATCGGACGGTAGTTATAAGAACAATAGGTTTATAATTAAACTACAAATACAGTATGCAAATACATACAACAAAGTTTATTTTACATTTCATATAATGTATGTACACGTACTGTAAAACATATTTCACTTAGATTTAAAAAAGTCACGAATGTCTTTTTGTTTTCTTGACTTTTGGCGTTTAGTTTAAAATTTATTTCCGTTAATCTGCGCTTTAGGTCCCCTACTGTGCCAACTTGGCGATAAATGCACCAAGCATGGTAAACCGGACGTTTTATCCCTAATGAGCTCTTTATGGCAGCCTCCGGAGGAAATAATTTGTAGCGCTTATTCGCCCATGCTCATTAATTGCTTTTTCTTTCAGCATTTTCATTGGTAGTTAATTAGTTTCAGTTTGAATAATCGGTCATTTTCATTGGTTGCTAATTAGTTAAAAATCGTATTCCATCATCACCATGGCAACAGCGTTCTTGAAAACGCGCCAAGTACGGGACCCACAGCACACTTTCACCAAGTTGGCAGAGCAGGGGACCTAAAGCGCATTTTCACCTTTATTTCTAATGATATGGAAATCAATAATTTCTGAAGCACTGTAGCTAGTACTAGCCTCAGCAAAAGAGATAAACTTATTTAGTGATGCTGCAACTTCTGCCCAGCTGATTTTTCCTTTTCTTCCGTTTCGGCATCTGAGTCACTTTATTTAGGCTTAGGTTTTGAAAACATGGTCCCTTTGTGTACAGTTAGAACGAAAATCACTTTTTTTTTATAAACAGTATTAAAAGTTACGTTTACTATTGACTAGCCGGCAGCTAATTGTTTCCGAACAATACCGAGCGCTTCCGGATGATCTCTAACTACCCAGAAAACTTCCGAATGGCACTCGAGCGTTTTTATTTGCTTTACAGACATACTTTGGGAGAAAACCAAAATTTTTACAATTTTCCGGAGCGATGCCGGACTATCGGGCATTCCGGACTGTTGGATGCCGGATTAATGGACTTCTACTGTATTAAAATAAAATAAAAAAAATATAGCTTTTCAGATCCTAATTGATTCCTTAAAATAAAATTTTATCTTACTTTCAAACAAATAACTTTAACTTAATGAGATATATTTTTGAGTTACTTATATAATTATATATTTAAAAATTATTCAACAAATTTTAATTATAATATGTTTATAATAGTATAAAAAACAAAGTTTTAAGTATTTTATATTTTTGAATATAAAAAAATGCATTTAATTCATACTTATTTTGAATAACCACTAAAAATTGCTATCAGAAAATATATTTAAATTTACTACAATCAAGTATCAAAATATCAATGAATTACTTCTGCATGTAACACATTTTCAGAGACGCACACATTAACTAATATTTTAATTAATATAACTACACATAACTAAACTATGCATACAGAAAAATATAATTCAAATATCTGTAAATTTAAAAAATTCATTTTGTTTTAGAAGTTTTGAGCTTAATTGAAATTTTTAAATTCAGCAAAAAAAAAAAAAAAAACTGTTAAGGAAAAGTTTAATTACCAGAACATCTT
>JAPDSC010015084.1:0-21369 GCA_026290005.1 Latrodectus geometricus | reverse complement strand
ATATATATATATATATATTCTTTAATTATTTAAATAAGTTTGCTTCATTTAAAGCTGAATTGTTTTTAAAGTGACTCAATCTTCAAGTTGGGGCAAGTATTAGATTGTTTTTGCATAAACAGATTTAACATTTGTATTAAAAATTAAAACTCTTTATAATTTAAATTTAATTTACATTACCAAACCATTTTTATCATGTATAAATAAATAAAAAATATCCTATGTCATTCATTAAAGAGAAATAATAAATGTATGTGCAAATTTTATCATGTATAAATAAATAAAAAATATCCTATGTTATTCATTAAAGAGAAATAATAAAATAAATGAATGTGCAAAACATGAATTTTTTTAAAGTTTAAATATCAAAAATCAATTTTAAAATTAAAAAATTTAATTATCAAGAAAACTTTGAAAGAACTATTATCTTTCTTTTAATAGAACAAAAATAGTGTCCTAATTGTTTTTAGTTCTTCTTATCCAGAAACTAAGCAAAATAATTATCATAAAATTATGCTGTATTTAAAAAATTATTGAATTCCTGCAAAATACAAATATTTTATATTTGATGTTTTTTTATATACTTATAATGTAATAATAGCTTTATTTTATGAAAAACTATTAGCAGCTTCTATAAGAAAATAAGAATTATATTTATATCTTAAAGGTGTATTTGAGTTTATGAAATTTTTTCAAAAATGACATACCTGTATAAATATTTTTTTTCTTAAGTAATAATGGCAAACTCTGAACATCATTGAAAGAATTAAAATTATGAATATCTTGATGAAGACCATACATTCCATTTTGGTGTTGTGGAAGGCCAGTTAAAATAGTTGAGCGACTTGGAGAGCAGCTGCTCACTGATGTATAGGCATTTTTGAAAACTGTTGATTTTGATGCTAATTTGTTTAAATGTGGTGTTCGACAAACTGGATTCCCATAAATTTGCGACTCAAAACCTCCATCATCAGCTAAAATAAAATTATTTTTGATTTTAACAATAAATATTTTTAACATAAGCATGATTTTCGTAAGAACATATAATTAAACTATACATGCTGATTGTAAGAGAAATTGATTGTCGATTTTCAGTAAATATTATTTAACAGAAGCTGCATTTCGTATTTAAGTATTACGTTAAATTTCTTTGAAGATAATTTAAAAGTAGATTTATTTTTGGGAGTGATAAATGTGTTGTATATTTATATGTATTATATTAAGTGTACTGAGAATTGTTATCCAGAAAACTCTTTTCTTTAATTTCAGAACTGTGCAATAAAAAGGAATTTCAAAATAAAGTTAATTATTGTTTCAAATATACAGATTTTTTTTAAAATTTTATGACTAAAATTTAAATTGTTGATATTTAGTGAAATTTTGAGGATCTTTGGATCTATTAATTACGTGAGAAGTACTTGGAACTTTAAAATTTTAGAGATATAAAAAACAATTTTTTCATAAGTTAATGTTATAGGTATACTTAAGAAGAATTCAATATTTAAAAACTTTTCTAACACATGCTTTTTTGTATTAACACAACATAATTGTTATAATTTAAAGTGATACTTGCCAACGATTAATAATACATTTTTTCCTACGGCAAAGTTAACGCAAAGAATTAAAATATTAAGAATGAAAATAAAATCAAAATAACACATTTTAAAAGCGACAAACAACATTAAAATTTAACAATATTTTACATAATGAAACACAATAGTTTCTTAATAAGTTTATCTCATGATAGAAACTCCTATATCAACAAACTACAGATCCCTCAGATTATAAGAGTCAACAAAAACAACATTCCGTAACTGTAGCAGACAATAATGTTAGCATCTTCACTTCAGTTTATGTTTTCTGTACTTGGTCTTAGTGGGTATTGAGGTGTGCAGCTTTTGGCCGTGGACCTCTTTTATAACAAATTAAAACACATAATATAGACAATAAACTTGTCTAGTAAACCTAATAAAATCGTGTACAAACAAGATAGTACTCCCAGAATAGAATCCGCATGGTAGTATAAGAAGAAATTAAATATAAACAAAAATTAAGTTAACAATTGATCACAGATCTAATTCTTACATAAGAAATATAAATATAAAATCTAGTTTCATGATACAATTTTTTTTTTTATATATATATATATAGGTTTTATAACCTTTACAAAATGAAGCATAAATAAATGACAATTTACATGACAAAAGCAATATCAATATAAATAAGAAATCTTGACAATTCATCCACGGGAGTCCCAACCACATTAAGATTGTGTTTGCAAAACAGTTATTTAATTTGTTGTTGGAGAAATTCTGAGAACTGCTCTGGGCCTATGGAAATTAGCGATGTCATATGGGTCATAGTTCTCGATTTATGTTTTCTGTAGTAGCTTCCATATTCAAATAAGATTTTTTATAGTTAATTATTTGTCCTTTTATATTTGGCAACATTATCTTCTTAACTTGTCTGGAAGGAAAAATTAAATTTCTTTTTGTGGCAACGGTTATTTTATGTCAATAAGTCGGATACCTTAAAAATTGTAAGTTGAACTATTCTTTTAATATCTATCTTAATCTTAGTATTTTTGTGTTATAGAAACTAAATTATTATTCGTTGGATTAAATCAAAGTGATAGTAATTACTTATATAAGTTTTGTTGACTATATAACCGTGCTTAAGTTAAACATACTTTATTTTACTATCAGGTATTTTGTACATGTGTATCTTTTTCTAATACCTTAAATTAATTTAATATCTTATTTGTTAAAATGTTTCTGTTAAAGTCAGTTTCTACATTAGCTATTCACTGTTGTACTTGACCATTTAAAAATATGTATGTGTAAACCTATGTATGTATGTCCTATGTTTGTATTCGGCGATTTTCAATTTATTCTATAAGCTTATCTCTTATTAAACGATGGTGTTTGTGTTGATTTTTTATGAAGGTTTTTATTTTATAGCTAAAAATGGCTCGGTATTCTATGGAACCAGATAATGCCACGAAATGTAAGTATTAAATTTGAATGTATTTTTTATTATTGCTTTTATGAGTTACAATTTGTAGTACTTTCTATATCTCTTATTAAATATTTATTTTATAACATAAATTCTTTAGTTTAATTACATGTGTATATATTTTAATGTTGTTCAATCGTCATGCATGTTGATTCACCTATTATAAATACCTTATTAACTTAAATATTGTAATATTTATTATTAAAAATTGTATATTGTGTTATTTACTTTTGTATCAAATCATATGTACAAATGGAAGTGCCAAAATATCATTAATGATTTTTAAATACAAAAATAACATTATAGATGTGTAAAACTAAAATAACTCATTTCTGTTTTACGCAACTAAAGTTTATAATTATTAGTTATTCTTTGCCATGTTTAAGTATGTTAACTTTATTGTTCACTAAATTTTTGTGTTTATTATTTTCAGTTACCAATTAAAGCTAAATATTATTAGTAATTAATAGTTAATTAAAATGTATAACTGCTTATTTAAAATTTTGTTTTTGAGACTTCATCCATTTCTAAAAAAATTTACACTAATAGGTTCTCTTGCTATTTTATGTGTTTTCAAATTTGTAATGAAATTTCAAAGTTCTGTGTTTCTGTCATTTCATAACCAATCTGGTATATTTATAAATAATCCTTTGGACAGGAAGTCTTTTTTTTTTATTTATTTAATCTTTTATATAACAATTTACACCCTACCCCAAAACTTGTGCTATTTGAAATTATTATGTATCTTTGTGTATATCTTCTTTAAATATGAAGTAGAAGTAAAATATTTTATCTGACATTAAATCTTGATCTTTCTTTTTTTAATGTAGCTTGTAAAGCTCGTGGCTCTAACCTTAGGGTTCATTTTAAAGTAAGTTTTTCATATCTGTATATATTTATATGTCTCATATTTTAATTGAAATGAAAGTGATTTTTCTAGTTTTGAGAAAAGTTAAGTATTTAAAATAACTCAAGTTTTTGTAAATTATGCATTAATATTAGAAATAAAAGAAAGTCAGAAATAAAAATTATTAAACTTGTGTTATATAAAGGTAGAGGAATAATTTGTGATTTGTTCTTCAGTTCATCAGTTTAAATTATCCTGTGACATGGATGTTTGCAATGATCCAGAGTCTTAAAACTAAGCAATAATCCTTATAACTGTCAAGTTGCAAAAAGTTTACTAGCCAGGTGTATCTTATTGCAGCTGCCCCTGAAACCAAAAAAACATACTTAAGTTTTTATAATGTTAATTAATAACATAGTTCATTTTTATTTTCATTATAAGATAACATTTGTAATTAAAAAAATAATTTATGTATTGATGTTGAGTGCTTGAGAACAAGCAAATGTAAATAAAAAATTTTGCAGTGTGAAAATTATGTTCATTATGACTTTTACATAAAAAAAATTTTTTTTGAAGATCAAAATAATTGTTTTTTTTTTTAATTTTATAGAAATCTTGGAATTCAGATTTTGAAAGGAACAGCTTAATTCTGATTAAAAATAATAATAGAACAATAAATTTTAAGAACCACACCTGTTAAATTAAAATTGCCTTATTTGTAAAAAAAAAAAAAAAAAATGTTGCTAGTCATGATTACTTTAAAAGCAATTACCCCAGTGTGGAGTTTATCTTTTCATGCCCTAAATATATAAACTTTATACATAGTTGATATTTATAATTAATAATGTTAAAATTTAGAATTTTATTGCAGAACACAAGGGAAACAGCTCAAGCAATAAAAAAAATGTCTCTCCGCCGAGCACAGAGATATTTAAAAAATGTAATATGTAAGAAAGAGATAGTTCCGTTTCGTAGATTCAATGGTGGTATTGGAAGAAAGGCTCAGGTATTAATTAGAATTAAATATCTTTTTTAACTTTTTCTGTTTTAGTTTAATAATTTTTGATTAAATTATGAAACAAATTCCTTCTTAGGTTAAACAATGGACTGCTGCCACCCAAGGTAGATGGCCTAAAAAGAGTGCTGAATTTTTGCTGCAGCTTCTAAGAAATGCTGAGAGTAATGCTGATCATAAAGGTTTAGATGTAGACAGGCTTGTAATTGAACATATACAAGTTAATAGAGCTCCTAAAATGAGAAGGAGGACCTACCGTGCTCATGGTCGAATCAACCGTATGTATTAGTTAAATGACTATCATTGAATGTTATATATTTAGACTGTGCAAGTTAAATGATTTGCCAATTATATTAATATGTAATTACTGATAACATATTTTGTGATACTTTATTATTTATTCAATTCTGTTGCTTATTCATATTTGAATTAGTACTTCTCTCATTTTGGTTTTTAATGGTTTATTCCAATCATCGTCTCAAAAGTTCACAAGTTTGAATCACTCATGCATGAATGAGTGTAGTTACTTGGAATCCATTTTAACTGTTTCTTGCAGCATGTCTTTTTTGGACCTTTTGCCACAAAACCCAACCAATGAATTTAACTGTTTTTTCTAATTTAGTCCTAGTCCTTCATAAATGTATTAAGGGACAAATGAAATTTGTATTTATGTAATTTGCAGTATAGAGGGAAAAGCAAAACTTTTAATATAGAATACTTATTTAATTGTATTTAAGCTGGATAAGAAGCATGGTGCCATAGTGATAGCACCTAATGTACTGGGCCAAGGTTTGATCCTTAGGCATTGCAGTATTTCTCTAAGTATGGTTATTTATTTTAGTCTTATTATGAAATAATTTTCTTGCTGAATAATAAAATCTTGCAGAAGATATATATATATTTCAGTAAGTTGTTTTATTTGAAAATTTTTATCAAGTTACTAAATTATTCAATTTGCAGTGTGCTCTGAAAAATATTTTTATAACTATTATTTTTCTGCCTTAGTAGCTATGAAAAATTGACACTTGATGCAATTTTTAATTTGGTTAAATTATCCTTGCACCCTTAAGACTTTAACTCTTGAAATTGATTGAAGAATCTGACTATCAGTAATTTAAAAATATATATAATCTGACTTAGTATAATAGTCTTGAAATATTCATGAAACTTCTGCTGATGCAAAGTTATTTAGTTTTGATTCTAATTGTTTCTTTCATTAATGTTGAACTCTTGATCAAAGATTCTCAATCTTGTTTGTTGTGACACACTAAGATTTTAAAGTAGTTTACTTACCTAATTCACTGTAAATAATAAACTACAATGCAATTTATTAAAAGGACTCTCTGTGTCATACTTAAAACGAGCTATAATGTTAAGTTTATGGAGAAATCTAAATATATATTTCACAAGTTCTGTTATGGCTGACCTTTCACTTTTTTTTCAATTATATTAAGAATTATAAATTCCTCTCTTGTTTGAAATTTATTTAAAAAATTATTTTCTCTGTTTTTTTAAATTGTATCAGTATTTGAAGATCTGCATATAAAATTAATAACTTTTTACAAGATAAAGAAATTAAGAATTCTAACAACAAATAACAGATATAAATGTATTTATTGATAGTTGGGATTTTTTTTTTTAATTTTTATTAACCCTTTCAATACTGCAGGGATATATAAGTCCCAAATAATATTCAAAAATTACTGGTGCGAAATGTATGCGCTTTTAAACTAGTGCACGGATATATGTCCCAGTGCATTTTTTCAAATACCATATTTTCTAAAACTCTTAAATTAGGTGAACATGTTTTACTTATTTACAGCACATTTAGTTCAATTATACAGAAATATCTTCACTGGCTAAAAGTGATATTAAAAGCATTAATATATATTATAATTTTTGATAAGAATTAGCAACATGTCGAATAAATACTTGGTTGTTTGTGGAATCATTCAAAAAAGTTTTTGATTTTAGTTTTTTCGCAGTTCTAATTTGTGTGGTCCCTTCCCCCATTTCCAATAAAGGATCTTCCTGTTTTGAAAAGTTGCTTTCAATGTGAGATAAAAAAAAAAATTTCTTTTTCCCCCTTTACAAAAAAGAGGGGGTCACATATTGAAGATTTCACTATATCAATTTGAGGAATTATTCATTTAAAAAAATAGTTGTGTATATAGATGGATAGACAGGTGTAAATAAATAAGAAATTATATTTTCTTCAAGCCTATAATTTCTTTTGATTTTTAGGTTATATATGGTTTGGATGCTTGGTAAGTAAAAGCCTTTCTTTCTGTATTGGAATGCTTAATTGTTTTCAATGATGTTTGGGACAGAAATAGATATGTTCATTAGCTTTACACAGTTTGAAATATTTAGAAGGGTGTCCCTCTCATTGATTGATATTAATCTAAAGTTAAAAATTGGGAAGCACTTGAGTAAGATCTTTGTAGAAAATTCTCAGGGCTATCCCAGGTATCAATTACATAAATTCAAGTATGATATCAATGCACTAAAATTAAATAATTATAGGTACAAAATATTCTAATATATTTAAAAATATGGTGTGCCACTATATGCAGTTTTAGTATGCTAAAATTTAAAATGATTGATTGCATTACATGTAATACATTCTAAAGCTTTACCCTCTCTTATTTCTACTTTGTAGGAATATTTTAGTATTGCACTTCCAATGAATTTTATAATGACATCAATTGCTCTTCAGGAGGATTCATTTTTTTAGAGTAAACTTTAAAAATTATGTATTCTGTGCAATTATTTTCCATAAATTTTAAAACTTTGTCTCTTTCTAACTGCATTACATTCATAACTGCTATACAAAACAAGAGTTTCAAGCAATTGTTCAAATGATCTTGCATATTGTCTTCATTAATCTGGCCAATTGGAAGAAAAATTGTAATCTATCAAAAGCAGTCCATTTTGATTGAAATTCCTGTGGTAAATTAAATATTTATTAAATGTATCTGCTTGTAACCAAGTAAAATTAAATGCTGTTGCTGTATCAATAATTCAGTGGTAACCCAGAAAATTATTAAATTCAGGATCATCTAATTGCCCTCTAATTATCATTGGCTTATTGACTTTAAAGAAAAACTATATATGGAAAATATTCTGCTGAGATAAAGACAAATTTGCTTTTTTCCTTTCCGAAAGAAAGAACCAACACACTCAGTTTTTGTCTAAATTTTCCCCTCTAGATACTATAAAATTTTGTGACTCTCAAACAAAAGGCTGATATCTACCACAATTGCTCGTCTGTGAAAGGAAACTTAATTGGAAAAAATTGGACTACTCGATAAGGGGGGGGGGGGTCCATCTTATGACAACTGTCACCATTTTGAGTTTTTAGAAATTTGTCAGACATTTGCTCTGTTTTACTTTCTCATTGCAATGTACATTTTACTTATATTTCTTCTGACATCTTCAGTTCTTTAACTGAAGACAGTTGAATGTGCTTTTTCTTGGAAATCAACTGGGATTGCTCTTTTCTCATTCACTTTGCGTTGCATTCCTTTTATTTTAATTCAATTTGTATTCTTAAAAATATAAACGTGACATCATATGATGCTGCTACTTATTGAAAATTCATGAAAATATCATTTGTGTGTGTGTGTGTATATATATATATATATATATATATATATATATATATATATATATATAAACAAATGTATATTATATATCAATACATTTAATATTGATATATAATATACACTTGTTTTAGATTATGTTTTCAAAATAAACATTTCTATTGAAATGAATACATGAACAAAATGTGAAAATGACTGTTGTGTTTTCTAATGAGAAAAATCTTTAAAACTTCTGCATATCTTAATTTTAAATTTCTAGCTTTAAATGTATTTTGATAATTATTGAAAAGTACTGATGTGTGCTGAAAATAGTATAAAATCCTCAAAAATAATTTTAGATTAACTGCAAAAATCATTAAGATTAAATAAAAAAAAGCACTATTAAACAAAGCACAATTATTAAAAACAATGATATACAAATAAATGCTTTAAAAGGTGGATATATATTTGAGGATACGGAAGAGATAAGGAAAATGAAGAGCTAAATTATCGCTTGATATTTTTCAAATGCATAATCATAAGATTAGTCCTGGGTATCCTCAAAATGTTATGATATTTGGCTAGACAAAGTGGAGATAAATAAGCTAAGACTTATGATAAGAATAAATATGCAAAAGTGGTGTTCCAAATTTAGCTTGCAAGCCTAAAGCTCTGAAGTTGAGTACCAGAAGTTCTAAGATTTTGTTACAGATTGTTAAAAATTTGGACAATTTAAGGGATAGGAAATGGGGTGTGCACATTAAGTTTAGATAAAATGCAAGTGTTTTTTATACATTTCTATAAACAGACCATTTTATGACGTTTATGTAACTTGCTCCAAAATATATCAAAAAATCAATGTTGAGATGCCTGATCAATTCAAAAAAATCTAAATAAAATTTCTTTAACTTTTGTTAGTAGACTTTCCATTCCTACAGAAACCTTTATCCAGAGTCATTTTACAAAGAAAGAATAATTACTAGATAAATTACTCTTTCGTCTCCCTTATTAAAACATAAATTCAATTTTTGTCCACTTGAATGTTTATAAGGGTAAAGTACTTGGAGAGAAATGTAACTGTTTTGCCTTCTCATTAAGCCCCCCCCCCATAAGCTCATTAAGCTGCTCCCATTAAAAAATCTAGCCTTATAAAATTGAAATTAATACAGGAAAATAAGATAGTAAATATGTTTTCAACATAATTTAGTTTGAACATTTCATGAATCATAGCAAAATTGCACAACTTTTGTTATGCAAATGCATAGTGTTTTATTATTAAACAGAAAGTTCTAAATTGAAATATTAAATCTGCATTAATGATTGCCTTATTCTTATGTGGTTAGGTGATCTTTGTTTCGTACCACCTTTAATCCCATTCCTAATGAGTTATAACTACTTTTTCTTATAAAAATTGTTTTAATGTGGTTAATAAGTTTAAAGTCACCAATCAGTTCCTTCAGTCACTGGAATAAACACCTCTCCAATACAGCTGCTCTAGATAAAACAAAAGTTCATTTCAAAATTTGAGGAGATTCTCTTTAAGTAATTAATTACAGTGTAGTAATAAAAATACATTTAATGAAAAATTTGAATTTTGTGTTTTTTGATAATTGCTTTAATATTTGTTAGTAAAAGCAACAATGCTACTCTTGTACCATCTTCTCCATCTAACATTTTAAATATTTTTTCCATTTATTTGTTGGTTAATACTGGAAATCTAAGATATAGATATTGTGAACTTATTATGCAAAAAAATGTTTGAAATTTCTTCACATGGGGCAAACATTTTACTTTATAAACGGGCAGTTATCAAAAATAGAAAGTTTTTAATTGTAAAAGTTATGATACTAAATTGTAGAAATAAGTTTTCTTTTATTGTGTTCTTTTCTGGATTTAAGCAATTTTTTCAAGTATCAAAAAACATAATTTTTACTATATACATTTCTAAAATTTGGTGACACACTTTAAAATTAGCGCAGTTAAAAATTACTGCTCGATGTTGTCATAAATATTTCTTAACTGCATATGATTGCATACTGTTTCAGACTAAATCTATATTTCTTTCTTGCAGCATATATGAGCAGTCCTTCTCATATTGAAGTAATTCTGAGTGAAAAAGAGCAAGTTGTTGCTAAACCAACAGCAGAAGAGGAAGCCCCTAAAAAGAAGTTGTCTAAGAAGAAAATGGCTCGACAAAAGCTTATGCAAAGAGATTAAATTATGAACTCGTTAAATAAAACTTTAAAAAAAATCTTTATCAAAATTTACTTTTCTGATTTTATTTTTTGTGCACAAGAATAGTTTACAGATTATTTTCCACTTTAATTATTTTCAAGAATAGTTGTGTTCCTTTCATATTTTTTTATTTTAAATAGTATCAAGAATGTGTTATAAATTGTGCATCCCTAATTAAGTAAATCTTATGCCATTTTGAATCTAAAGATTCTAATCTAAATATTTACATCAATCCCTTTATATTCGTCCAATTTTTTTTTCTTTCTCCCTAAAAAAACTGATCCAATATAATCAGTTGCTTAAATGTGCAAATTAATAAATTTATTCATGGATTAACTTTTTATTGTGTTTACTGAAAAATTTTTTAGTAATGCATGAAATAGATATTTAGAGTTAAATAAAGGTAATGCTTAAATCTATTAAGAAAGTACTTAAGGAGAAGAATTTTGTGTATTATGTAAGGCTAATGTTGAGTATTTTTACTTTTTCCCTATGTAAATAAATGACTGATCTCCTTGACTTTATAATTATTATTATTTTTTTTTCCATTTTGGAATGCACAAAATTAATTTTATTATTGAAAACTAACACAATTTGTAAAAAACTAATTATTATCTAGTATGTTGAATTTAACTACTTTTTATAGATCAAAGTAATATAAGTGGTTAGCCCTACCTAGAAATTTGATTTGATATAAATCTGGTTATAAATTGAAGGAACTAACAGTTGAAAATAAATGTTATTCATCTTTGTATTTTTAAAGACTGATTAATTAAAAATAATTTCCTGTGGCTACTAGTGGTACACCTAATATGAGAGAAAAGCAGTTTTTTTATTCATCTTAAGTAAAGTGCTCGTAACTGAGTTTCATTATATAATACCTCATGTTTATGTACAATATGACAACCATAAATAGTTAGTTGACCAGTGTTAAACCTGTTGCTATAAAATTCATTAAATAAATGTGAAAAGTTAGGAATATGAATTAGCTTCCAGTTAATGGAGACAATGACAATATTTGGGATTTAGTAATACACAGCTTTGTTCTGTGAATCAGTTTATCAAAAGAAATGTTTTAAAAATTAAAAATAATTTCAATCAACTGAATGAAAAGTTTAGTGTAATATATTTATTGAAAATATTTAGGGCAAAAGTTGACTTCCTAAAAAAATAGATATTAGTCATGAAATATTTTTTAGTAACAAAATAACTGAAAATGCATTTCATTGTGTTTATACAAAACAGTCTTCTGTATTTTTATAGTAATTCAATTAGGTATTAAATTCATAACTTGTTTTTTTTTTCCTTTCATATTTTTACACTCATGAACATACAATCTATAAAATAAGGAACATTATTTAAAATCAATATTTGATTCTATAATTAATAGCACTACTGGCTCTCATATATTAATTAATTTTAAAATTAACAGAATTCTAATATTTAAGGAGCAAGTTCAAATTCAAGGAAACACAAAAGATAATAAATTTCGGAAATATTCGGTAAAGAACAGAAATAAAGGGTATAAATTATTTGAAAGATGTTACGGGTTACAACTGTTTGTGTCTTTGTTACCTTGAAAGTCCGAAATCTGGAGAATGTCGACATTCACGTAGTCGCTTGGTGTGTGTCCGAAATATTTGCTAGATATTCTCACTTACACCGGCAAATGTCGACATCCACAATGCACTAATTGTGAATTTTGAATATGCGTTTCATCTCTCCGTATCCGGAGAGGAGAAATGCAGATTTGCATTTTCTTATCTCAATATTTCAGGCGTGAAAAACGTCACATGTGTGACGTAACTTATCGCCTCCCTTAGAAAGGAGGAGTGACCAATCACGGTGAGTAGAGGATTTTTAACCCGCGGGACAAACCTGACAACAAACAAATTAAATACTCTAGGCCGCACCTCTTTGTTGACGTTGCCTTCTGTTATCTCCTTTTCGAGCTCTTTAATCATCTTTTCAAATTCCACCAAAGCTTGTCTGTGATTGTCGACATATACCGGCGATGGTCCGAAAGTGCAAGAAATGTAATCAATTGTACGGTCTTTCACCAACGTTTTTGGTATGTGTTGACATTCACCGGTGAATGTCGACATTCTCTGATTTCGGTCTTTCACGGTAACATCTATAAACGATAGAAAAATTCAAGAAACACATTTAATAAAACTGCTGTATACACATAAAAAGTGGAATCGAAATTATGTATTAATCAAAATTTTCTTCTCAGTACTTACTAATTTAAAAGTTAAATATGAAATGTTAAAGATTATTAGAGAGAAATATATTCCATTTATTTCTAGGGCAGGGAAAACTTGTTTAATAGGCTCCATATGCTGGCGACAGTTATAAAGGATATGACTGAAAATGTTTTTCTTTATTGCATTTATCTTTTTTAAAAATTTTCAAGTGATTCGTTTATTAGAAGGAATTGGTAGTTTGATTTTCTCTCCCACCTGAATCTAATGACATTTAGGAAATTTTGATTAATATTACAGGTGAAATCTGATATGGAAACTAGTCGTAAGAGATTCATGTGTAATTTCTACAAGACTTTTTTTTTATAATTCCAAGACTTGTTTATGAAAATCGTTTTTCAATTCTACTATTTTTAAGTTTGTTCAAAATTTTTCTCTTTTTTGGTTTTTTAGCATTTAAAATTTTATTGATCGTATTCTAAATTTATTTAATACTTTATAGCATTGCCATTTGAATTTAATGAAGTAAAAATTCATAGCGAATTCTTAAATATGCACGTTATATAGTGCTGCCATCTATACAAAAAATTCATAAGATTGCATTTAATTATGTGTATTTTTAAAAACACAATTTTCTCCCTAAAAACTTTGATGAATCAAAAAATAATTGATTTTGATTCAATTAGTTATTGTTATTCTTTTTGTATTTTTCATTAAGCGATGCACTTTCGAGCGAATTTGTTTAGAAACATTCTAGTAAGGAAGTAAAATAATATATTCATTTGTTTAATTGATAATGATAAATTTTCTTTTACAATTTTAATATGCCACTAATCATTCAAGTA
Source organism: Latrodectus geometricus (assembly GCA_026290005.1). Classification (NCBI taxonomy): domain Eukaryota; kingdom Metazoa; phylum Arthropoda; class Arachnida; order Araneae; family Theridiidae; genus Latrodectus; species Latrodectus geometricus. Next base: position 7,624 of record JAPDSC010015084.1, on the reverse strand, counting down.
TTAATTTATTATGTTTAATTTTTGCTCCACAATTTCTCAACTCTTAAAATTTTATAGTCAAATTCTCACTGCATGTTGCATTCCCAAAATACGCGTAACTTTAACTTATTTCGTATCAAAACTTAGAATTTTTTTTTTTTTTTCAGGTTTATTCTTTGTTGTATAATATCAAATGATATTGATACTATGAAATCAAACATCTAAAGTACACAGATTATACATATTGTGTAATATCTAAAGCACAACTCATATGAGGGTCCTTTTCAGTTTCTAGAAAAAAATTTTGGGAACAAACTGTTTTATTGATTTACAAAATATTCGTATTTGATTTATACTTTTTTCTGTCTATTCAAACTAATTTTTGAAACAGTTTTTCATTCTGAAGTTAACATCTCAGAATCATGGTTTTGAAGGCATCAACAGCTTCAGGTGATAAAAATAGATATCCCTGCCCTTTTTTTGTGACATAAGGGACAAAGCCAAAGTAGTTCGGCGACAAATCAGGAGATTATGGGAGTAAGACATTAATTCGATATATTTATCTTACAAATAATCAACTGTTTCACGTGCTGTATGGGAGCTGGCGTTGTCGAGAGGAAGAATGCTGCGATTTTGTTGTTTTTCCTGATTTTGTTGACTTTTGACAAACACAAATTTGTATACCACTTAGCATGAACAATTTTTTTACCTCTAAAAGAATGGTTACGATATGTCCTATAATGAGGAAGAGCTTCGTGAACGAAAATTTCATTGCGTTCAGTTCATCTAAAAGCACCCAGCGGATTGTTTATTTCTCCGGTTTATGCGAATATATCCAAGTTTCGTCACCTATAACGATATTGTATACAAATTTAAGTTCCCAATTCGCGCTTTTTTATTTAAAAAAAAAAAAAAAGCAATTCTTTACACCAATTTGCATTAGTCAATTTTTGGTCTTCTGGAACAAATATTTTTAACAGCTAAATGTTCTTGCAAAATCAAATGAATTGCAATTTGCCAAGCAAAGGATACTCTCTATCTCACGATTTTTTTCAGCTATCGCTTTGGAATCACTCCCAATTTTGATCGTCCTTCACGAAATTCATCACTCACGGACGTACGATGATGACGAAATTCTGTAAATTAATTGTAAAGAGTCTTTCTGGTGATATTTTATTAAATATTTCACGAAGCGTTATTAACCCTTCTTTGCAGGATTTTTTCTTTATTGGTGAAATTAATTCAGTTGATATAATTCATGTTCAAAATTAAAGGGAAAATGGTTAAAAAAATCTTAGTATATATTTATAGTATAAATTTAGCAAAAAACAATATGCTAAAAATTTCCATCATCAATCAGAATTAGATCATTAGCTTAGTACTAAATAGAAATAAAAGAGGAAAATAACAGAAACACGTGTTACAAACCTTTCTTCCACTCATTTTCAATTTTTTAGCAATAGAAACTCTAATATAATAAAACGAAATCATACGTTTATTGCAACTACAACAAACAGCGGAATGAGACAACTTTAAGCTCGTTTTACTGATAATGACACTTGTTTATTTTTGACAGCTATGTTTCTTTTTATGCAATGGACATTAAAAAGGTATCCAAACACGATCAACTTAAAGTGAACTTGTTCTTTTATATAACTTTTGGGCATTATAGGTTATGATGGAAATTTCCACCACTATGCAAAGAAGGGTTAAGCATTCTTGTCGAATGAGGCCTCTTTTAAAATTATTACTTATGTTTTTGGAACACCAACAATAAATAAAATTCGCTGACGATTTCTAAAATGTCATTGACTCCAAGATTAAAAAAGATGAATTTTACGAATATTCTGTAGACAAAGTTTAGTAGCGCCTTCTATTGTTCGTTTTTAAAAAATTTAAGGGCAATTTACTTATCATAAATTAGGAATTTAAATATATAGATGCCAGAACAATTTTTTGTAGTGGAATTAAATTTCTAATATTTTTCTGCTTTATTCAGAACGTTTTTCATAATATTCTGAAAAAGAATGTTCTGAAGATTCCTTTATTTAAACTTGAAATTTATAATATTTTGTTTATTCTATACTAGATTTCATGTTCTAAAATAGCATTCTATTTGTCTTCCGTTCTCAATATTGAAATAATTAGTTTTACCTGAAATTGTTTAAAAATTGAAATTTTAAAATTCTGTTTATTTTATTCACAATACTTACATAGATTTCAGTGAATGTAATTTATCCAATTTATTCGAATTATCATTTTATTATTACTATAAAAGAGAAAATTTATTTTTAAAAAGTTTAATCGATTAATTAACATTTTTATAAAAGTAAAGTGAAATAATTGTTATATCAACAATGAGTCAATAAGATTTATAAATACTTTGCTTACCTTCTTCCTTGACATCGCACTGTGAATAACCTAGTAATTGAAAGCTTATCTCTGGTTTCTTCAAGATTCAAAACTGATTTTTTGGGGAGAGCTTTTCATTAACAGTCGGTCTTATTCACATATTTTATTGTTGAAATCTGGAAAATTCGAAAAAAAAAATTTTTTTTCTGACTGATATTGGAAAGACAGAAATGCAGCATTCATCTCTAATAGTTCAATAGTCGCTAAGATACAACCTGGAAACTTTTACTCTGAAGTGAATTAAGTAATATGGTTCTTTAATACTGTACTGAACAGCCTATTGGCTGTTTTTAAGTATTTGAATACCCATTTCATAAATTGCTTTCTGGAAAAAATTTTCGTGGGTATTCATGTGTCGCAACGGGGGGAAATTAGATCATTCCAAAGAAGGCAAAAGTGCAACAACCATCTTCTGTTGCTAAACAATGGCTGGTATTGAAGCCAGAATATTTTGTTCTAAAAAATGCTGTCTTTATTTTCGTACATAGTGAGCTTTTATATCTCTTGCAAATTTTTGTTGAGTTGTAATTTTCACTTTATAACTTATGAAAATATCTAGGTATAAGTCAAAATTTACAACTAACAATCTTCAAATTAATCATTAATAACTTTGGTAAATTTGATTTCCAAATTCTTATTTTTTTCTATTGTTAACCAAAAAATATTATATAACAAATCACTCTTTCTACGTGGCAAGGAATTAAATCTAATCATTTGAGGAAAACACAAAAAACAAAAATATTAAAAACGTAGAAACAAAGGGAAAAGAAGTTAAAAGTGTCTTTGGATCTTGTTAATTAATACATTCTTAGAGATCTGGCAAGATGTTTTTATGTTAGAAATATATAAAATATGATTTTATATTTGATATTGAAATCAATATTACTTTCATATACTTGTTTTCATTTTTAATGCAGTTTTTATTGAAGCGTTACAAAATTAAATTCAGTTATTATAAAAGAATGTTTAAAAAATCTCATGTATCTTATTTAAAACTTAAAATACGTACCAAATTTTAAAAAACTGAGATTTAAAAACATACAATAATTAACTTGTGTAGTGTTTTAACTTAAGGACACACTTTTTAATTTTTGGTAATTATGATTTTTTCATTCGTTTATTTTCTGAAGTCAAAATATTTATTTTTTTTTTAATAATTATTGAAATATGTGAAATGAAAAAAAAATTATAAATTTAAGCATTTGTTCAACTGTGTAAACAATAACTTTTCATGGAAAGAAATTCAAACTTGTACTCTTCATTAAAAAAAAAAAAAAATTATTATGTAAATGCAATGAATAGAAATTCTTTACGCTAGTAATCAGATTTCAATACTAAACAAAGAATGGTTGAAGGGACATGCAATTTAATATTAGAATTAGCCATGGAGAGATGTAAGTTCATTTCAATTATAAATAAAAAATTTTGTTGCACATGCTTTCAAATATAGCAAGCATTATTGAAAACAGATTAGAATCATGAGATTAAACTTACTGGAATCTGGATATTCTTATTGTATTTTTAAAGAAAGTAATATTATGCATGTGATGTCGTATAAGAAAACAAAATCTATTAGTAATGGACTTTCAGAGAATGATTTTTCGAATTGTGTAATTGTAGCATATAAGAGAATGAGTACTTCAACAGTTATGTGCTTTGAACAGAAGGTTACGGTAGTATCTCCAAGAACATCAATATACCTACTGTGAGTTCTCACTTATTTAAGGATTATTCAAATTGTCAAGTCCTGGTTTTCCAATAAGCAGTTATTCTATTCAGACCTATGCAGATATATGCCTCAGCAAACATCTAGCAACCGGCCGAGGAAACGTTACAGATGTTTCTTTAATTCTATGAAGTTCGCTGGTCTTAATGATCAATTCATTCTTTTTTTTTTAACTCTTAGTAATGGGAATACATTTGAACGTACAACATTTAACGCTTTCCATACTGATCAGAGAATGACAGAAGTAATACTCAATTAATACCGCAACTGATAAAGTATCTTCAAAGCACGCGTCACGAAATAAATCGGTATAAAATACAATCAAGCAATTTCAAGTCTTAGAACGTTATAGTAAAATGCTTGCAACAAACCGTGTTGTAAATGAAATCGCCAGTAATTATTTTCGAAGAATAGAGATCTGTGGAATAAGAGTATTGGAGATGTTAAAAAAAAGATTTTACATTACCTAACATTGACAGATGTAGTATTATTTATATTAGGTTGGGGAAAAAATAATCCATTATTTTTTCGGTAGACGTCTGTAGTGATCGATATCTCGTGAGGTATCTATCAAATAATTCCAGATTTATGCTCGTTGGAAAGGTGACATTTTACACTAAAATATCCTCTTGCTGTTTTTTGTTTGATTCATTCAGTTACGAGTACAAGGTTTTAAAAATGGAAGACAACAAACAGAAAATTTGATACATTTTCGTTTTTCTCTTGTAACGGCGAAAAAGATAGCCGGGTGGCTAAAATTGTGAAAGGTCTATATAAGATTATATATAATATATTTATCGTCCTATATAAGACTGTAACAACCAGTTACGTACAATTTTTGTTTCGTCGATTCCGTTCGGGTAATTTTGATGTTAGAGATGCACCTCGCATGTGGATACAGCATCGTCGAAAATGTCTATAAAATATCAAAAATGATCGATGTTAACCGCATGTCAGCAGTCGTAACGCGCAAGACCTAAAAATCTACATGAAAGCTGTTTTAAACCTTTTTACAAAGTGAATCCAAAAGAAGTTACATAAAGTTCACGTAAAAATAATGGATTTCTTTTTCCCCAACCTAATATTACTTTAAAAAATGTTATATGATTTATGTATTTTAATTAATAACTATATTTTTATTTCTCTTTGTAGGAAACCACTAAACTGATAATTATTGTAAAAAATAGTAAAAATCAAAAAAATATATAAATATTTTTAAATATAAAAAATATAAACATATTTTTAATTATAAATAAAATTATGCAGCAATATATTTTACTTTTGCAGTAATATATTAACTGAAAATAAACCGTCATATATAATGAAACAAAGAGAAGTTAACAATGGAAAGCATTTAGAGAAAACTGCAGTAAAGTTATCCTCTTACATAGTGATTTAGTCATCACATGACGTTTCGAATCACGCAATATTATTTACGTAAATAAGAGTTGTGTCAAATTAATATTTCAATAGTTTAAAGTTTTGAGTATTATATAATGTAGTATTATGTATTTTTAAGCATGTAATTTAGTGAATTATTACTTTGAAGATACTTTTTACATAGAAATGTAACTTTAATTGTCTTGCATTGAGTGTAATGGTGTATTTTATTTCTCAAGTAAAGCGGAAAATACTATTGTTAATAAAGTTACAGTTGTAGTTTTTTTTATTTCGATAGTAAACGCTTCTGAATAAGTATGGATTTTGTATTCTATCTATATATTATAATTTGAAATATATTATATTATATATGTTTGAATTTAAAAGTTATATAGTTAAATTAAAAGAGCATATTTTTAAAAATTACTATCAATTTATTTTCAATAATCATAACGCTAACTTTTTTTATCTCAATTATAGTTTGCTTTACAATTAAGTTCCATTAATTTTATTTCCCAGTTCGGAGAAATATTTTCTATGTTATATCTTTATCATTAAATATTTTTTCATTATTTTCCATAACCTTGTTTCATGATGATGATATATGGCATACAAGGATTAATGGATTCTGCATATTAAGGGAGAAAAACCAATGAAGCGCTTAGACTAGAACAGGACCGCATCTGGGATTCGAGCCTCGGTGATATCGAAATTTCTTTTTGACAATTACAGCGTGTATTCTATGATATTAATAAGAACTCCAAAAACAATTTAACAGTTTGTTTTGGTTTACCATTACTCTATGATTAAATTTTGGATGTGAGAACTAATTTGACCGGAAAATACGGCTTAAAATAGATTCATAAAGTCAAGAAACATCCACGCTCGAAGTTGGCGTTGAATACATGAATTAACCACAGAACCAAGCCATGAATTATTAAACAGAATATTCAACTGTTACCTTATCACAGCAACTGGAGGTTCAGTGATTTTTCATAGGCTTCTGACTTTAAGTATTTATTGATAACACTTCTTTTTTACTGAAAAAGAACTTAAATATTTTTTATTTGCTGATTCTTACTGAATTATATTTTTAAATAATTATGTATGGTTATCTTTTTAGCAGTTAATTATTTGTAAGAGATTGCATCGTAAGAGTTATGCAATTTTAACAATACAAAATCTTAAATTTATTATTACTATTAATTTATAATACATTTAACTGTTCTGACTTTTTAAATTTATTTTGCTTCAAAAGACTACATCACTTGTAACTTATTTAAAGAATATGTATCTTAACTGGTGTGCTTCATTATAATCTTTCTTTAAATTTGAATTTCAGTAATGGAATGAAAACGAATTTAAATATTATTGGAGAGTAATAGTGGATTAATCTTGTTAGAAAGAACTAATTACATTTTTTTTTCATGAATCTTAGGAAATTGTAGACACATCTAAAAATTTTAGTCAAGGAATAATTTTAATTTGTAACGAAATTTATATAATTAGTTTCCTTTAGTATTCTCATATCATATTAACCTTTCTGTATCAGTAACGATTGATAAAAAAAATTTAGTAATAAATTATCAAAGGATTTTCGTACGATTGATTAGAAAAATGCGTAATTGCAATGTCAAATATGACATATTATTTAAGATTGTTTTTTCATTCCTTTTGAGTTTCTTTTAAGGTTATTCTCTTGATATTATTTAATTTTGGAAATTAGAATATCACTGTTAGTTTACCGATTAACATTCCAATAATAATCTGTCAACATTGTTGCATGCATATGTGAGTGCAAAACGCAGTAAGATTTAAAAAATTAAGTGCAAATTTAAAATTCATAAAAAAATGTTAAAATTAAAAATTTTTATTAAAGTTTTATAATTAAAGGTAATAGTTGTCTTTTCCATAATTAGATTTTTATTGCACCTATAATGCATGTAGGGTATGTTGCTTTCAATTCGTGTCTTTAAATTCTGCTACGTGTTGTCCTTATAATAAAGGAGAAACACAAATTTTTGGACCTGCACTGAGTTTACCAGTACCATTACTACAAAATAAGTAAAAAAAAAAGGAAGGGGGGGGGAAACACTTTTTTTAGATAAGCTAAACATTTCGAGAAAG
>JAPDSC010015075.1:0-22468 GCA_026290005.1 Latrodectus geometricus | reverse complement strand
AAGAAAGGAGGGAAATTTCATGACTGTGTCTCCTTTCTTGATTTCCAAAGGAATATCGGGAATTGTTGGGGAAGTAAAGAATGTTCAGAAGATGCGCTCCGGTGACTTGCTTGTAGAGGCTGCATCAGACTCACAAGCAGCCATTCTGGCAAGCATGAAATATTTGGCTAATATTGAAGTGGCTGCTTCGCCTCATGGGAACCTTCCCCTCAGGGGGTTTACTTTCTTAAAGTAAATACGGGTGTCACAATCCCGAGGTACCCTAGTGATCTTTTCTCATCTTTCTTTTCTTCTCTCCTCTACCCTTCTGCTTTCTCTTCCTTTTCTCCCTCAATGTGGCTGCCTCTCAGGAGGTTGAGGGCTCCCCTTGAGTAGCTGTTGCCGCTCTGTTGCTATAAGCTACTGTTGGGGACTAAATCACCCACGTGTTTGCCGTGCGTGGAGACCCGTGTCCCTGGAAAGGAGAATCCTGGTAATTGAGGCCCCCAGAGACCAACACATTACTTTGGCCTCTGCTTCAGGTAAACGAGAGGTGTGTTGTGGTCCTCAGCACATCAATCGGCTTTAAGGATCAAGTGATCGGTACATCTACCGGGTGACTCGTTAAGGGTGGAGACCACTTCAGGGATGTGCTGTGATCGTATAGGGATTGACTAGCACTGGTGCAATTGACTTGCATCCCCTTGTAGGACTCCGTGGTGGGTGGTGCTGTCTGGTCCCCGAATTTTATTTGATCCTCTATGGATAAAAAAACTTTCTCCTCACTCCCTCGGGAGCAACAAATGATTAATTGTAATGCCAAATATTTTATTGTCAAAAAAATTGGTGGATCTTTTGAGTCCGTCTCACCTTTTCTCATTGAAAAGGCTATTACTTCCAATGTTGGTGAAGTAACATCAATAAAAAAGCTTAGATATGGAGTACTATTGATAGAAACTGCATCAGAAAAGCAGTCTATCATGATGCAAAGCTTAAAGACTATAGCTGACATAGCTGTAAGCGTCGAACCTCACGGAAATCTAAATTTCTCACGAGGTGTGATATCTGCAGAGGACCTATATCATACGCAACAGATGAAATATTAGAAAACCTCCAAGGCCAAAATGTCTGTGCTGTTAAGCGAATCACAATTAAGCGAGATGGCATTGTCTTGAATACAAAGCATCTCATTTTGACTTTCGCAACACCAGACCTGCCACAACATATTAAAGTGGCATATATGAGGTGTTCTGTTCGGCCTTTTATCCCCAGTCCTCTAAGATGTTTCCAGTGTCAACGTTTTGGGCATTCTAAAATGGCTTGCCGAGGCACACTTACTTGCGCCCGTTGTTCTGGTGTTGGCCATGACAGCCTTACCTGTGAAGCCAAAGAAGTGTGTGTAAATTGCAAAGGGGTTCACGCTTCTTACTCTCGATCATGCCCAGTTTGGCAACTGGAAAAAGAAATCACGACCCTGAAAATCAAAAATAAAATATCATATCTAGAAGCTCGACGCTTAGTAACTTCGCGGACTCCAGTAGCTGGTGTAAGCTATGCAGCTGCAGTTAAAAAAGTCTCTCGGTCATGCAGTACTCAGACCGAAGAAAGTTCATACACTTTAGTTTGTCTGCCCCCACAGGCTACTAAAATAAGCAGGTCTGAATCCGGTTACACAAAAATATCTGCCAAATCTAAAGCCTTGAAAGCCAGGAAATTAAAACTTGCTAAGGAAGGCCATCGATTGTCTTCCCTAACTTCAAAGAAAGCCCATGCAAAGACCATTAAATTACATCCCTCAGATGAGGAACTTAATTTTGAAGACTCATCCGAGATGACGCTGAGTAACAGCGATAATGGTTAGTCCATATTCCATGAATGACTTCCTTTGTTTCATGGAATTGTCGTAGTTTCCAGCCACGAGTTGATGATGTCAAATCCATCATATCCTTCTACAATCCTGTATGTGTGGCTCTCCAGGAAACATTCCTGAAGCCCACTATTGTTTCTAAACTACGAGGATTTCAATGCTATAGAAAGGATTCTGATAGTAGTGCCACTGCAAGCGGTGGTGTTTGTATTTTCACTTCCAACAGATTCCCTAGCACAGCACATCAACTGCGCACTACACTGCAGGCGGTATGTGTCAAAATTTATACTACATGTCTAATCACTGTTTGTAGCCTTTATTTACCACCAAATGACATCATTCAGCTGAAGAACTAAATGATTTAGTTGATCAACTCCCAGCTCCATTTTTATTGCTCGGTGATTTTAACGGTCATAGTCCTTTGTGGGGTAGTGATGATACGAATTCTCGCGGTCGTCAGATAGAGCAGTTCATTTCTGACAACTCTCTCTGTCTGTGAAATACCGACGAGAAGACTTATTTCCACGAACCTACAAGGACATTTCACTCTCTTGACTTGGCTATTTGTTCTCCGCTACTTCTGCCATTGCTGAATCTTGCCGTAGGAAATGACCTTTTCAATAGTGATCATTTCCCTCTTATCGTGACTCAGACTGGAAGTAATAATGTGTCCCATAGGCCACCTAATTACGTGTACAGTCGAGCCGATTAGGTTCTTTTCACGCAATTGGCTATGATTACGGAAACAAGAGTTAAGAGAGATGTGATTGATGATGCCGTTAAATATGTCGCTGACACAATAATCAAAGCTGCGGATGTTGCTATTTCTAAAAGTTCTTCTCTCCCTCGTAAGCTTATGAAACCATGGTGGAATGAAGAGTGCCGACTATCCTACAAGAAACAAAGGAAGCAATGGAATATTTTCCGAAGATACCCAACTACGGAGAACCTTATTGCTTTTAAAAAAGCCAAAGCTCAAGCTCGTAGAGTAAGACGCAAGAGTCAAAGAGAATCTTGGATTCGTTATGTGTCTTCAATTACCTCATCGACATCCAGCAAACAATTGTGGAGGAAAGTAAAAGCAGCCAATGGTATTTATCAGGATTATTCTATTCCTGTTTTAAAAACTGGAGCTGCTGTGCATTCCTCAACGGTAGACATTGCCAATGTCATCGGAGAAACCTTTGGTAGTGTGTCCAGCTCTGATTCCTATAGTCCCACTTTTCAAAGGTCTAAAGGCATAGCTGAGCGGACTCCTCTACGTTTCACTGATTGACGCAATCTACCGTACAATTGTGCTTTTGGAATGTCAGAATTGAAGACTGCCTTACATCAGGCAAACGACACCAGTCCCGGACCTGATGGAATCTCTTATCAAATGCTTCGTCATTTACATCCAGATTCATTATTGAACATACTTGTATTGTTTAATAGAATCTGGACGGAACATGCATATCCCACTTCGTGGAGAGAAGCGATAGTGATTCCCATTTTGAAACCGGGCAAAGATTCCTCTGACCCTATGAGTTATCGTCCAATAGCTCTTACGAGTTGCTTATGCAAAACTTTTGAGCGTATGGTCAATGCTAGACTCACTTACATCTTAGAGAAGAATAATTGCATCCCTCCTCATCAAAGTGGCTTTCGAAAAGGTCGATCCGCTATTGATAATATAATAGATCTGGAATCCCACATTCGAACTGCTTTTGTAAGGAGACACCATCTTGTTGCAATCTTCTTTGATATAGAGAAAGCATATGATCGTACGTGGCGCTATGGCATTCTCCGTACTATGTACCATCTTGGCTTTAAGGGTAATCTTCCCATTTTCATAAAGAACTTTCTAGCCCTCCGGCTTTTCAGAGTGCGCATTGGACACACATTTTCCAATACTTTTATCCAAGCTGAGGGTGTTCCTCAGGGCAGCGTTTTAAGCGTAACCATTTTTAACCTTTTCATCAGCAACATACTTCATCAATTACCACCTTCTGTTCATAGTAATTTATATGTTGACGACTTGCAAATTTCATATCAAGGATCTAACATGAATATAATTGAAAGACAATTGCAAACAGCTGTACACAATCTCACTGCTTGGTGTGAACAAAATGGCCTTGGCATATCTCCGAGTAAGAGTTGCTGTGTTCATTTCTGCAGGAAAACTAGTTTTCACCATGATCCTGTACTGCACATAAGCGGTAGACCTATCCCTGTGGTCAATGAGATAAAATTTCTTGGGGTGAATTTCGACAAAAAATTAACTTTCCTTCCGCATGTGTTACATCTGCGGAAGAAATGTCAGCGACTGCTCAATATCCTCAAGGTGCTTTCAAATACATCTTGGGGTGCAGATCGCACATCACTCCTTCGTATTTACAAATCAGTAATTTTATCTCGCATTGACTACGGTTGTGTTGCTTACGGATCAGCTAGATCTTCCGTCTTACGCAGATTGGACACAATTCATCACTCTGCTTTAAGAATATGCTCAGGTGCATTTCGCACTTCACCCGTCCAGAGTCTGTATGTAATCTGCCAACAATTACCATTAGACCTGCGGCGGATGCAGCTGTCTTTTAATTATTATTCAATCATTATGTCCTCACCTCATCATCCCTTACATTCTACGATTCCAAATGCCGCTCTTAAGAGATTATATAATGCTAGACCATCAAGCATTCAACCTTTTCTCGCGCGTGTTCAATCCCGCCTTTTGCTATCTGACCTGTGTGATGTCCGTATTGAGTCTACAGACTTTTTCGTACATCCTCCTTGGTATGACCTACGCATTACAGTACTCAATGCCTTTGAAAACTATAAAAAGTCGGACACAACTCCTGCTATTTTTCAACAGCTTTATGCATTTCATCGCTGTCAGTATGCTATGTACACTCCCATCTACACTGATGGATCCAAAACTGCGGGACACGTTGGCTGTGGAGTTTATGTGGACAATACCTCCTTCAGTTACAGCCTTCACAAATGCTGCTCCATTTTCACTGCTGAAGCCATGGCTATATACCGTGCACTTCAGTATGTGAGAACTCAAAATGTACATAAATATTGCATCTATACTGACAGTAAGAGTGTTTTAGAAGCTTTGAAAAATTGCAACTATAATTGTCATCCAGTTGTGTCCAAAATTTTCAAACTGCTTGATTCAATGTCTCGAAATGGTTTCGAGGTACTGTTTTGCTGGATACCAAGCCACATAGGAATAGATGGTAATGAGAAGGCTGATGCGGCTGCGAGGTCTGCATCAACTTCTATTCTGCCTTCAGTTCCATCAATAGATGTGAGAAAAGGTTTAAAACATTTTACAAATTCTCTTTGGCAGGAATCTTGGAACATGCAAGTCAGCAACAAACTCCATTCCATATTTTCATTCATCACCCCATTATATGTTTTACCTGTACGAAGTGCAGATGTCAGACTGACTCGCCTTCGTATTGGTCACACGCGTTTCACCCACAAACATCTCTTCTTGAGTGATTTAAATCCTTGGTGTGAAACGTGTGATGAACCATACACAGTGCATCATATTTTAATTGTTTGTCCAGATTTTAACCATTTGCGCATCATCTTTTTTAACACTGATATTTTAACTTTACAAGACTTGTTAGGGGAACCACCCCATCGAAATCTGTTTACGTTTTTAAAAGCCATTGATTTTATTCATTTTATCTAAATTTAGAAATATTTTAATCACAAGTTTTAAATTTTACCAATTTTATCAAATTTTAAAAATATTTTAATCACAAATGTTTTAATTACTATAAATGTGCATATTTTATTTTAAAAGTTTGTATTATCATGTTTTTAATGGTCTAAAGAAAAGGGATTAATTTCAAACTGATGTCTGGCGCAGCTTGTCCATATTTGGACCTTGCGCCATTAAAACTAACCAACCAACCAACCAACCACATAGGAATAGATGGTAATGAGAAGGCTGATGCGGCTGCGAGGTCTGCATCAACTTCTATTCTTCCTTCAGTTCCATCAATAGATGTGAGAAAAGGATTAAAACATTTTGTAAATTCTCTTTGGTAGGAATCTTGGAACATGCAAGTCAATAACAAATTCCATTCCATTTTTTCATTTATCATCCCATTACATGTTTTACCTGTACGAAGTGCAGATGTCAGACTGACTCGACTTCGTATTGGTCACACGCGTTTCACCCACAAACATCTCTTCTTGAGTGATTTAAATCCTTGGTGTGAAACGTGTGATGAACCATACACAGTACACCATATTTTAATTGTTTGTCCAGATTTTAACCATTTGCGCATCATCTTTTTTAACAGTGATATTTTAACATTACAAGACTTGTTGGGGGAACCACCCCATCGCAATCTGTTTGCGTTTTTAAAAGCTATTGATTTTATTCATTTTATCTAAATTTAGAAATATTTTAATCACAAGGTTTAAATTTTATCCATTTTATCAACTTTCAAAATATTTTAATCACAAGTTTTCTAATTTCTATAAATATGCATATCATTTTAATAAAACACTTCATTTTAAAATTTTATATTACTAAGTTTTTAATGGGCTAAAGCAATGAAATTACTTCCAAACAGATGTCTGGCGCAGCTTGTCCTTATTTGGACCTTGCGCCATTAAAACCAATCAATCAATCAATCAATCATGGAAACCTTAACTTTTCACGTGGTGTCATCTCCGCAAGGGATTTATTATACACGTCGACGGAGGAAATTTTGGAAAATTTACAGGATCAGAAGGTCTGTGGCGTTAGACGCATTACAGTCAGACGGGATGGTAAAGACATCGATACCAAACACCTGATTCTGACTTTTGCGACTCCAGACCTTCCGCAGTCTGTAAAAGCTGCGTACCGTCAGGCCTTATATCCCGAATCCCTTGCGTTGCTTCCAATGTCAGCGCTTTGGACACTCGAGAAACGCTTGCGCTGCGCGGTCATTGGCCACGATAGTTCGAACTGCAATGCGAAGGAGGTATGTGTCAACTGTCATGGTGACCATCCCTCCTATTCTCGAAGTTGTCCTCAGTATTTAGCGGAAAAAGAGATCACCACAATAAAAATTCAAAATAAGTGTTCTTATCCTGAGGCAAGAAAATTAGTCACTTCCCGCACTCCTCAATCCGGAGTAAGTTATGCCGCTGCTGCCAGAAAAGTCACCAAATCGAGCAGCACTCAAACTGAATCATATTCTATTTCCCCAGTCACACACAGATTACCCCAATTATCCGAAAAGCCAAAATTTAAAAAAACTCCAACATTTTCAAAAAAAGCTCCTTTTGCGAAATCAAAAGCGGAGAAAGCCCTAAAATTAAAAATATCTAAGGAACCAAAAAAAAACGATTAATTTCCACCCAAAACGCTTTCTCCTGCTTGGAGACTGACGCGGTGTCCTTGTATCCCTCGGACGATGATGTATCGTTCGAGGAGCCGATAGATGACCCGCCTTCCAGCTCCGAAAAAGGAGCTCTACAATTTAAAAAATAACTTCCTTTGTTTCTTGGAACTGCCATGGTTTGCGTTCACATCACGATGACATCAAGTCTCTAATTTCGACATATAATCCCGCATGTTTGGCACTTCAGGAAACTTTCCTGAAGTCCAACAATAATATTAACATGCGTGGATTTAACTGTTTTAGAAAAGACTGTGGTGACGATGGTGCAGTGTCTGGTGGTGTTTGTATTTTAACATCAAATGACTTCCCCAGCACTGTCCATCCAATCAATACAACTCTACAGGCTGTAGCTGTAAGAATACATACAACCTGTTTAATTACAGTCTGTAGTCTGTATTTGCCACCACATGATGTCATCCGCCAAGAAGAACTCGATGCATTAGTGGATCAGCTGCCTACACCATTTTTGTTAGTAGGTGACTTTAACGGACATAATTCTCTGTGGGGAAGTGATGATACTAATTCTCGCGGTCGTCAGATAGAGCAATTTATATCTGATAATTGTCTCTGTCTGATCAATACCGACGAGAAGACATATTTCCACATACCCACAAGAACATTTCATTCTCTCGATCTCGCCATTTGTTCGTCTTCACTTCTGCCGTTGTTGAATTTAACAGGGGAATGATCTGCATAATAGCGATCATTTCCCACTCGTCATCTCCCAGACTGGAGGTAGTAGTGTGCAGCAACGCATACCTACTTACGTGTACAGTCGGGCAGATTGGACGTTATTTACACAATTGGCAGTCGTTGATGATAACATGGTTACGATTGAGGATATTGATAATGCCGTAAATAAAGTCACTGAAACAATTATAGGTGCAGCTGATACTGCAATACCCAAGAGTTCTTCAACACCAAAAAGGCGCTGCAAGCCATGGTGGAACATTGAATGCCAAGAAACTTATAAAAAACAAAGGAAGTTATGGGGGTTATTTCGGAGATACCCCACAACGGAGAATCTAATTGCCTTTAAGAGTGCAAAAGCTTTAGCTCGCAGAGCTCGTCGTCGAAGTCATAAGGAATCCTGGTCTCGCTATGTCTCCTCAATCACATCTTCGTCATCCAGTAAGCAGTTATGGAGAAAAGTAAAAGCAGCCAATGGTATTTATAGAGAATTTGCAATTCCTATTTTAAAAACCAGAGCTGCTATATACTCTTCTCCTGCAGACATTGCTAATGTCTTTGGTGAAACATTTGCTAACGTCTCAAGCGCCGACTCTTATGGTCCTTCGTTTTTAATGGCTAAGAGTCGAGCTGAGCAAATACCAATCCGTTTCAACCATAGACAAGCTTTGCCATACAACTGCGAATTTCGGATGTCGGAATTGAAGCGAGCATTACAGCAGGCCAATAATACCAGCCCAGGACCTGATGGAATTAGCTATCATATGCTTCGACATTTAAGTCCAGGCTCCCTGTTGAACTTATTATATTTGTTCAATACTATCTGGACTGAAAATGAATTTCCCACACTCTGGTGCGAAGCAATAGTAATTCCGGTCCTTAAGCCTGGTAAGGATCCTTCAGAACCTTCAAATTACCGACCTATAGCTCTGACGAGTTGCCTTTGTAAGACTCTCGAACGTATGGTCAACGCCCGTCTCGTACATGTCTTAGAAGAAAATAAATGTATACATGTAAATCAGAGCGGATTCCGTAAAGGAAGATCCACTCTTGATAACATAGCATATTTGGAAACCCAAATCCGCAACGCTTTTGTGCGGCGAAACCATCTGGTTTCCATCTTCTTCGACATCGAGAAGGCATACGACCGTACGTGGCGATATGGTATTCTCCGTTCATTATATGATTTTGGCTTTAGGGGTAATCTGCCGATATTCCTAAAAAATTTCTTACGCTCCCGCATTTTTAAAGTACGTATAGGTCGTCTTTTGTCCAATACTTTTATTCAAGCTGAGGGTGTTCCCCAAGGCTCCATTTTAAGTGTAACAATTTTTAATTTTTACATAAGTAGCATCCTCCATAACCTTTCATCTTCTGTTAATGGCACTATGTATGTGGATGACCTGCAAATATCTTGCCAGGGATCGAACATGCGTTTAATTGAGAGACAATTACAAACATCTGTAAATAAAATAGCTGCGTGGTGTGCAGAGAATGGCTTTACACTATCTCCTAGCAAGAGCTGCTGTGTCCATTTCTGCAGAAAGACCAGCATTCACAATGATCCAGTTATCAAACTGAACAACACGCCAATACCTGTAATCAACGAGATTAAATTTCTTGGTGTGACATTCGACCGAAAGTTAACATTTCTTCCGCATGTATTACATTTGCGGAATAAGTGCGAGCGATCGCTTAATATCCTCAAGGTGTTGTCAAATACATCTTGGGGTGCTGATCGCTTGTCACTTCTTCGTGTCTATCAATCACTCATTTTATCTCGTATTGACTACGGATGTGTTGTGTATGGATCTGCTAGGTCTTCTGTTTTACGCAGATTGGACACTGTGCATCACTCTGCTTTGAGGATATGTTCAGGAGCATTCCGCACATCACCCGTCCAGAGCCTTTATGCGATTTGCCAACAATTGCCTTTAGACCTGAGGCGAATGTAGCTGTCTCTCAATTATTACGCTAAAGTTATGTCTGACATTCAACATCCTTTACGATCCTTGGTATATACTCCTGCCTTGGAGAGATTATATGATGCTCGACCCTACAGCATCCAACCCTTTCTCACTCGAACTAAACATCAACTCCATTTGACAGACCTATATGATGTCCGTTTTATTAAAACGGACCTAGATTCACATCCACCCTGGTATGATCCACAGATTAATATTATTAATCCATTTGCTCAGTTTCGAAAATCGGATACAAACTCAACGATTTTTCAACAGGTTTTCCATTCACATCGCTGTCAGTATTCATCATACACGCCTGTATTCACAGACGGATCTAAAACTGCAGGACATGTTGGCTGTGGCATATTCTATGCGAATGCCAGTTATGGTTACAGCCTTCATACGTCCTGCTCCGTCTTTACAGCTGAAGCTACGGCCATTTATCAAGCACTTCAGCTTGTGAGTACAGGAAATTGTCATAAAGTTTGTGTATATACTGAGAGTTTGAGTGTATTGGAAACGTTGAGAAATTTAAATCATTGCCATCCTGTTGTGTCCAGGATTTTCGGAGCATTGGATTCCCTTGCTGGCAAGGGTTATAACATCATTTTCTGTTTGATCCCAGGTCATGTAGGTCTAGAGGGAAATGAAAAAGCAGATGCAGCTGCTAAAGCTGCATCGTCTGTTCTTCATTCATCTGTCCCTCTTTTCGACGTGAGAAGGGTTGTTAAAAGATTTGTAAACTCTCTCTGGCAGGAGTTATGGAATATGCAGGTCACAAACAAACTACGTGCCATTTTTTCATACCTAATCCCATCAGCAATTTTACCGTTACGAAGAGCAGACGTCAGATTGACTCGCCTTCGTATCGGACACACAAGTTTCACACACAGGCATCTATTTCTAAGTGAGTTAAACCCATGGTGTGAAGCGTGTGATGTACCATATACTGTATCACATATTTTAATTTCATGCAAAGATTTTAACAATGAACGCTTATTATTTTTTAAAACGGACTTTTTAACATTATTTGATTTGTTGGGGGAACCACCCCATGCAAATTTGTTTGCTTTTTTAAGATCAATTGGCTTTTTAAATTTTATTTAATTTGGTTTATATTTATAAAATTATAAATAAATTTAACTTTTATTTTATTTTTTTTTTTTTTAAATTTTACACAACTTGACTTTTAAATTATACACTTATACAAAAATTTTTGTTTTTTTAATACATTTTAAATGTTGTTTGGGTTTAACTATAAATAAAATAAAAAATAAATAAATGCAAAACTGAAATTTTACTCTTGGCGCAGCTTGTCCAATTTTGGACCTTGCACCATAAAACCCAACCCAACAACAACAACATCAGGTAAACGGGAGGTGTGTTGTGGTCCTCAGCACATCAATCGGCTTTATGGATCAAGCGATCGGTACATCTGCTGGGTTGTTGTTGTTGGTTGGGTTTTGTGGCGCAAGGTCCAAAGAGGACAAGCTGCGCAAAAAGTTAAGTCTTAAAGAAAATTGACATATTATAGACAAAACCCAAACGCAACTTTAAAAATTTAAAACACAAAAATTAATTTATATATTTATTTTAAAATCTACAAAACATGAAAGTATATGAAAATAAAATAGATAAAATTCAAATAAAATTAATGAAACCAATTTCCCTAAGAAAGGAAAAAAGGTTTCTTTGGGGAGGCTCCCCCACCAAATCATACATAGCTAAAATGTCTGTATCAAAAAATTTAAAACGGTATAAGTTAAAATAGGGGCATGATATTAAAATATGATGAACAGTGTATGGTACATCACACGTTTCACACCATGGATTTAGTTCATTTAGAAACAAATGTCTGTGTGTGAAACGTGTGTGTCCGATACGAAGGCGAGTCAATCTGACATCTGCTCTTCGTAACGGTAAAATTGATGATGGAATGAGGTATGGAAAGATGGCACGCAGTTTGTTTCCGACCTGCATACTCCATGACTCCTGCCAAAGAGAATTAACAAATCTTTTTACAACCCTTCTCACGTCGAAAAGAGGGACCGATGAATAAAGTACAGACGATGCAGCTTTAGCAGCTGCATCTGCCTTTTCATTTCCCTCTAGACCTACATGACCTGGGACCCAACAGAAAATGATGTCATATCCCTTGCCAGCAAGGGAATCCAATGCTCCGAAAATCTTGGACACAACAGGATGACAATAATTTGAATTTTTCAACGCTTCTAGTACACTCAAACTGTCAGTATATACACAAATTTTATGACAATTTCCCGTATTCACAAGCTGAAGGGCTTGATAAATGGCCGTAGCTTCAGCTGTAAAGATGGAGCAGGACGTATGAAGGCTGTAACCATAACTGGCATTAGAATGGAATATGCCACAGCCAACATGTCCTGCTGTTTTGGAACCATCCGTGAATACAGGCTTGAATGATGAATACTGACAGCGATGTGATAGAAAAAGCTGTTCAAAAATAGTTGAGGTTGTGTCCGATTTTCTAAACTGAGCGAATGCATTAATAATGTTAATCTGTGGATCATACCAGGGTGGATGTGAATGTAAGTCCGTTTTAATAAAACGGACATCATGTAGGTCTGTTAAGTACAATTGATCTTTAGTTCGAGTGAGAAAGGGTTGGATGCTATAGGAACGAGCATCATATAATCTCTTCAAGGCAGGAGTATATACCAAGGATCGTAAAGGATGTTGAATATCAGACATAACTTTAGCGTAATAATTGAGAGACAGCTGCATTCGTCTCAGGTCTAAAGGCAGTTGTTGACAAATTGCATAAAGACTCTGGACGGGTGATGTGCGGAATGCGCCTGAACAGATTCTCAAAGCAGAGTGATGAACTGTGTCCAGTCTGCGTAAAACAGAAGACCTAGCTGATCCATATACAACACAACCGTAGTCAATACGAGATAAAATTAATGCTTGGTAGACTCGAAGGAGTGACAAGCGATCAGCACCCCAAGATGTATTCGACAACATCTTGAGGATATTAAGCGATCGCTCACACTTTTTCCGCAGATGTAAAATATGCGGAAGAAAGGTCAATTTTCGGTCAAATAAAACACCAAGAAATTTCATCTCGTTGACCACGGGAATTGTAGTATCGCTTAGATGGATAATAGGATCATTGTGAAGGCTGGTCTTCTTGCAAAAATGGACACAGCAGCTCTTGCTAGGAGATATTGTAAAGCCATTCTCAGCACACCATGCAGCTATTTTATTAACAGATATTTGTAGTTGTCTCTCAATTAATCGCATGTTTGATCCCTGGCAAGATATTTGCAGGTCATCCACATACATAGTGCCATTAACAGAAGGTGAAAGGTGATGAAGGATGCAACTAATGTATAAATTAAAAAGTGAAACACTTAAAATGGAGCCTTGAGGGACACCCTCATATTGGATAAAAGTATTGGATGTAAAAGTTCCAATACGCACTTTAAAATTACGGGAGCATAGAAAGTTTTGTAGGAATATCGGGAGATTACCCCTAAAGCCAAAATCATATAATGTACGGAGAATTCCATATCGCCACGTACGGTCGTAGGCCTTCTCGATGTCGAAGAAGATGGAAACCAGATGGTTTCTCCGCACAAAAGCGTTGCGGATTTGGGTTTCCAAGTGAGTAATGTTATCGAGAGTGGATCTTCCTTTACGGAATCCACTCTGATTGACATGTATACATTTATTTTCTTCTAAGACATATACGAGACGGGCATTGACCATACGTTCAAGAGTCTTACAAAGGCAACTCGTCAGAGCTATAGGTCGATAATGTGAAGGATTCGAAGGATCCTTACCAGGCTTCAGAATTGGAATCACTATTGCTTCATTCCACATTGATGGAAATTTATTTTCAGTCCAGATCCTATTGAACAAAAGCAATAAGTTCAACAGTGAATCTGGACTTAAATGTTGAAGCATGTAGTAGCTGATTCCATCAGGTCCTGGACTGGTGTTATGGGCCTGCTTTAGAGCTTTCTTCAGTTCCAACATCCGAAGTTCGCTGTTATAAGGCAAAGCATGTCCATGGTTGAAACGAATTGGTGTTCTCTCAGCTCGACTCTTAATCCTTAGGAACGAAGGAGTATAAGAGTCGGTGCTTGAGACACTGGCAAAAGTTTCACCAAGGACGTTAGCAATATCCTTGGGAGAAGAGTGTATAGCAGCTCCGGTTTTTAAAACAGGAATAGAAAATTCCCTATAAACACCATTGGCTGCTTTTACTCTCCTCCATAACTCCTTACTGGATGTGGAAGATGTTATTGAAGAAAGGTAGCGAGACCAGGATTCCTTCTGACTTCTACGACGAGCTCTGCGAGCTAATGCTTTTGCTCTCTTAAAAGCGATTAGATTCTCCGTTGTGGGGTATCTCCGGAATAACCCCCATAACTTCCTTTGTTTTTTATAAGTTTCTTGGCAATGAGTGTTCCACCACGGTTTGCATCGCCTTTTTAATATAGAAGAACTTTTAGGTATTGCTGTATCAGCTGCATTTATTATTGTTTCAGTGACTTTGTGAACGGCTTCATCAATATCATCGATCATAACCATTCTATCATCAACAACTGCCAATTGTGTAAATAACGTCCAATCTGCCCGACTGTACACGTAAGTAGGTACACGTTGCTGCACACTACTACCTCCAGTCTGGGAGATGACGAGGGGGAAATGATCGCTATTATACAGATCGTTCCCCACTGTTAAATTCAACAATGGCAGAAGTGAAGATGAACAAATGGCGAGATCGAGAGAATGAAATGTTCTTGTGGGTATGTGGAAATATGTCTTCTCGTCGGTATTGATCAGACAGAGACAATTATCAGAAATAAATTGCTCTATCTGACGACCGCGAGAATTAGTATCATCACTTCCCCACAAAGTATTGTGGCCATTAAAGTCACCGAGTAACAAAAATGGACTGGGCAGCTGATCAACTAAATCATCAAGTTCCTCTTGGCGGATGACATCATGTGGTGGCAAATACAAACTACAGACTGTAATCAAACATGATGTGTGAATTCTCACAGCTACAGCCTGTAGTGTAGTGTTTAATGGATGGACAGTGCTGGGAAGATCATTAGATGTTAGTATACAAACACCTCCAGACACTACACCATCGTCACCACAGTCTTTTCTAAAGCATTGAAACCCACGCATATTGATGTTATTTGCACACTTCAGGAATGTCTCCTGAAGTGCTATGCATGCGGGGTTATAAGCTGATGTAATAGACTTGATGTCATCAAGATGTGAGCGCAAACCATGGCAGTTCCAAGAAACAAAGGAAGTTATTCTTTAGTTTTCGAAGCTCCTCTCCTGGAGCTGGAAGGCGAGTCATCTAACAATTCCTCGAACGACATATCATCCGAGGGATGTAGAGATACCGCATCAGCTTCCAGGGATAAGGCTTTGCGGGTGGATATTGAGGGCCTAGTAGATCCCTCTTTTGCAGATTTTAATCTATAAGCCTTCGCAGATTTAGATTTATATGTAGGAGCTTTTTTAGTTATCGGAGATATTTTTGACTTTGGCTTTTCTGTTGTTGTATTAGGTAATCTAACAAGGGGAATTGTCCCGGAATCAGTTTGAGTACTACAGGATCTGGTGACTTTTTTAGCTACGGCTGCATAGCTTACTCCAGACTTTGGCGTTCGAGATGTCACAATACGTCTAGCCTCAGGGTATGAAATTTTGTTTGTTATCTTCAGAGTAGTGATCTCCTTCTCCAGCACCCATATTGGACAATTTCGAGAGTAGGAGGGGTGGCCCCCTTTGCAGTTGACACACGCCTCCTTTGCAGTACAGTTACTACTCTCGTGGCCAACAACTGCGCAACGAACGCAAGTTAGTTTGGCCCTACAAGAATTTTTAGAATGTCCAAAATGTTGGCATTGGAAGCAACGCAAGGGATTAGGAATATATGGCCTTACGGGAAGATGCATATATGGAACTTTGACTTTTTCTGGAAGGTCTGGCGTGGCATACGTCAGAATGAGATGTTTTGTATCAATATACTGTCCATCCCTTCTGACGGTTATGCGCTTAACGCCGCAGACCTTCTGATCCTTTAGATTTTCTAGGATCTCTTCCGTAGGCGTATTCAACAAATCCCTTGCTGAGATCACTCCCTGGGAAAAATTCAAGTTCCGATGAGGCAAGACGGTCACCTCAATATTTGCCAAAAGTTTCATTTTAGAGATGGTAGTTGCCTAAGTAGCTGATGCAACCTCAACAAGTAGTTCACCAGATCGCAGTTTTTTAATATTCCGTACTTCCCCAACTGTTCCCGATATTCCTTTATAAATTAGAAAAGGGGAAACATTTTCAAAATTTCCCTCTTTTCTAGATATAATAAAAAATTTTACGGTAGTATTATCTAATAGATGCTCCCTAGGGAGAAAAGAAACATTTTTATTCTCCATTAAGTTTGTATAAAATTTCGGGACCTGACCGCACCACCCACCACCGAGTCCAACAAGGGGATGCAGACCAGCTGCACCAGTGCTAGCCAGATCCTATACGCTCACAGTACATCCCTGTGATGGCCTCCACCCTTAACGAGTCATCCAGCAGATGTACCGATCGCTTGATCCATAAAGCCGATTGATGTGCTGAGGACCACAACACACCTCCCGTTTACCTGAAGCAGAGGCCAAAGTAATGTGTTGGTCTCTGGGGGCCTCAATTACCAGGACCCTCCTTTCCAGGGACACGGGTCTCCACGCACGGCAAACACGTGGGTGATTTAGTCCCCAAGAGCAACTAATAGCAACAGAGCGGCGAAAGCTGCTCAAGGGGAGCCCTCAACCTCATCAGAGGCAACCACAATGAGGGAGAAGCGGAAGAAAAGCAGAAGAGTAGAGGAGAGAAGAAAAGAAAGAAGAGGATAGATCACTGGGGTACCTCGGGATTGTGACACCCGTGTTTACTTAAAGAAAGTAAACCCCCTGAGGGGGTACATCTGCTGGGTGACTCGTTAAGGGTGGAGGCCATCACAGAGATGTACTGTGAGCGTATAGGATCTGGCTAGCACTGGTGCAGCTGGTCTGCATCTCCTTGTTGCACTCGGTGGTGGGTGGTGCGGTCAGGTCCCGAAATTTTAATTACAAATTATGGAAAATAGGAAAATCTCTTTTCTCCCACGGGAGCATTTATTGAATGACACTAACTGTAAATATTTTATAGTCAAAAGAAAAGTGGGTTCATTTGAAGAAATGTCCCCTTTTCTTATTGAAAAAGGAATATCGGGTTTTGCAGGAGATGGTTGGTTGGTTTTAACCCTCTCGCTGCGTATTTTTTTTATCAAAATAGGTTCAAAAATTGCGTATTTTTTTTATTACATATTTCAAATCTACATATATTTTAGACTTAAAATATACAAAAATTTTTTGTAAAAGAGTTTTTTTTCTATATAGAATTAGATCATAGAAAAAAGTTGTCAGAATATTGAAATTGAAGAATAATGATATAAAAGCAAAATTTTGAAAATCAATTTTGGTTAAATTATGATTTATTTTATAAAATACAAAGGTAAAAAGTATATACTAATGAAAATATGGAAAATACTTACAAAACATTTTCTATAAAGGAAGTTTTGTATGATAAACTTCGAAACAAGGCTCGAGGCAAAGTCCGACCTCGCAATCTTTGCACCAAATTCGCGTTTCTTTTCGAATTTTTTTTCCGCTTTCAGTTTTTTTTGAACAACAGACAGCACACTGTCTACGAGGCTCTTTCTTGATGGGATTTGGGGGTATATGGCTAGCAAAATGTCGAGCAGTTAGCCTTATGGGATTGAGAGTTGAACTACATCTGCTAGAGTGAACACTGGAATTTCTATCTGAATACTTCTGAATGCTTAGTTCAATAATTTGCAAACGGAAATCTAGAAGCGTTATATTTTGTAATGGGTTATCCTTTTTATAAAGGATATAAGCATTCCACAGTGATTGGTCCATGAATTGTCGGAAAATTTTTATATAATATTTCCCTTGTTGTTTTCTGAGGGTGGGGTAATATGACATTTCTTGGTCACATAAATCAACCCCACCCATCGTGTTGTTGTAATCACAAACAACAATTGGTTTGAGTACAGTTTTCTTTGATTTGCATTTCACCAAACGGGAACTTGCATTATGAACTGTACTCATAAGAAAAACACTCTTTTTATCTTGCCACTTCAGAGCCATAACTTTACCCCTTTGGTAAGCAAGGACGTCACCTTTAGGGATTTTTTCTTTTGCAAAATTTGGAGGAAGGTCTTTTCTCATCTTATTTACAGTTCCATATAAGTCTGTTCTTTCTTTAATTAAAATGTCTGCTAACTGTGGAGACATGTAGTAATTGTCCATGGTTACACAGTAACCTTTGCCCAGGAATCTGTCCATCAGGTGCAGAACAATTTTAGTGGAAACTGGATAATTTGCAAATTTCGGGTTATACACAGTTCCATTACCTGTGTATATGAGAAAGTCTGCAATATATCCAGTTCCCACTTCGCAGACCACAAAAAACTTAAGGCCAAATCTTGCTCTTTTTTTCGCGATGAACATTTTCCAGCTCAGTCTGCCTTTGAAGCGCATCAAACTCTCGTCTATGCTGAGATTTTTATCTGGTATATAAAGATTTCGAAATTTGTTTCGAAGATGCTCCATGATGTCATAAATTTTATTTAATTTTGGCCATGGATGATTATCCTTATCAAACTCTTCGTTATTTGTAAAATGAAGGAACTTCATCAGCAAAATAAATCTATCTTTCTGAATTACTTGTTGAAAAATAGGTGTTTGCAATATGTGACGTTTGGACCAATAATATTCTTGTTTAGGTTTTTTTACAATTCCTTGGAGAAACAAAACGGAAAAGAATAATCTAAGTTCTTTCTCATCCGTATCTGTCCATTTCTTCCACCTTGATCTTTCTTTAGGAACTGCCTTATTCATATACTGCTGAGCGTATCTGTTGGTCTCTTTTACTATTATTTGCAACATAACATCGTCAAAAAAAAGTTCAAAATAATCCAAAACAGTTGCATCATCTGCCATAGTGAAATTTGGTCCGGGATTGCCAATAAAAGGAAATGAAGCAGGAGCTGGTGGAATATTTTCCATATCAATTTTGCACCACTGTCGGGCGTTTTGAATAGAAAATGAATTTTCAGATTCATTACTATCCACTGAGGAATCCGAGAAATTTTCATCAGTTCCGCTATAAATATTATCAATATACTCGGAATCAGAGTCAGAACTACTGTCAGTGTCGGGAATATCGTCAGGAACATAGGTCATATCACTCGCGAAACGCTTCCTGCCAGACATCTTTCAGCTCTGAAAAGCGCGCGCAAAATGCTAAAAAAAATTCTTTTTATATTTCGCAGAAACGTGGACAACTAACGCCATCTGTTAGTCGACATCTAAATAAACAATTAAACATTATACAGAAAAGCGGAAATGAAACTATGAACGGGGAAAGAGCGGGTTGCACACTTAAATAGACGGCAAAAACACATCCCCGCGGTAATCGCGGGTTGCGCAAATTTTGCTACTTCTACGTTGCCCGTGGAAATCGCGGGATGCGCAGCGAGAGGGTTAATGGCACAAGGTCCAAATATGGACAAGCTGCGCCGTTTTGCAGGAGAAGTAAAGAGTATCAGAAAACTACGATCTGGTGACTTATTAATTGAGGTTGCTAACTCAACTCAAGCATCCATGATCAGCAACATGACACTGATGGCAAATATAAAGGTGGAAGTCCTGCGTCATGGAAATTTGAACTTTTCACTTGGAGTGATTTCTGCAAGGGATTTGTTAAATACGTCGACGGAGGAGATTCTAGATAACTTGAAAAGTCAAAAGGTCTGTCGAGTTGAACGCATTAGAGTCAAAAGAGATGGGCAGTTTACTGACACCAAACATCTCATTCTGACCTTTGCGAACCCAGACCTTCCTGACAAAATTAAAGTCGCCTACTTGAATCTACCCGTCAGACAATATATTCCAAATCCCTTGAAATGTTTCCAATGCCAGCGTTTTGGACACTCGAGAAATGCTTGCAGAGGCAAACTTACCTGCGCTCGCTGCGCGGTAGTTGGCCACGATAATTCAACCTGCACAGCAAAGGAGGTTTGTGTAAACTGTAAAGGTGAGCATCCCTCCTATTCTCGAACCCCACCGAACCTTTTTTCCTTTTTAAGGGAAATTGGTTTCCTTAATTTTATTTAAATTTGTTAAAATTCATTTTACTTTCATTTACTTATACATTTTTAGATTCTGAAATAAATATATACCTTTATTTTTGTGTTTTAACTTTTTAATGTTGAGTTTGGGTTTTGTCTAATCTTTATAAATTCTCTTTAAATCTTAAATTTTGGCGTAGCTTGTCCTTTTTGGACCTTGCGCCACAAAACCCAACCAAACAAACAAACAAATCTCCTATTCTCGAAGTTGTCCTCAATGGGCTATAGAAAAAGAATTCACTACAATAAAAGTTAAAAACAATTGTTCTTATCCTGAGGCTAGGAAAATAGTCGCCTCTGGTACGTCACAGTCTGGAGTGAGTTATGCAGCCGCTGCAAGGAAAGTCACCAAGTGTTCAAGTACACAAACAGATACTCTGCCACTTCCTGTAATGAGATTACCCCAATTATCCACAGAAAGACCAAAATCAACATCTACCTTATTTTGAAAGGCTTCTCTGGCTAAATCTAGAGGCGTTAAGGCCTCAAAATTAAAATCTGCAAAGGAGGGCCCACGAAAGCCCTCCTTATCTTCCCGTAGAGCCACATCATCGCTGGAAGCTGATGCTGTCTCTCTTCATCCCTCGGACGATAATTTATCGCTCGAGGAAATGATAGAAGACTCGCCTTCCAGCTCCGGGAGACAAAACTTATCCTACAACTGCGAATTTGGAATATTAGAATTGAAGAAAGCTTTACAGCAGGCCAATAATACCAGTCCAGGACCGGATGGAATTAGCTATCTGATGCTTCAAAATTTAAGTCCAGACTCCCAATTGAACTTATTATATTTGTTCAATAGGATCTGGACTGAAAATACATTTCCATCAGTTTGGAATGAAGCAACAGTAATTCCGGTCCTTAAACCTTGTAAGGATCCTTCATAACCTACAAATTATCGACCAATAGCTCTGACGAGTTGCCTTTGTAAGACTCTCGAACGTATGGTCAACGCCCGTCTCGTATATGTCTTACAAGAAAATAAATGCATACATGTCAATCAGAGTGGATTCCGTAAAGGTAGATCCACTCTTGATAACATTACATATTTGGAAA
This sequence comes from Latrodectus geometricus, assembly GCA_026290005.1. NCBI lineage: Eukaryota > Metazoa > Arthropoda > Arachnida > Araneae > Theridiidae > Latrodectus > Latrodectus geometricus. The sequence continues at coordinate 1,249 of JAPDSC010015075.1, read as the reverse complement.
CCCAAATCCGCAACGCTTTTGTGCGGAGAAACCATCTGGTTTCCATCTTCTTCGACATCGAGAAGGCCTACGACCGTACGTGGCGATATGGAATTCTCCGTACATTATATGATTTCGGTTTTAGGGGTAATCTCCCGATATTCCTAGAAAACTTTCTTCGCTCCCGTAATTTTAAAGTACGCATTGGAACTTTTACATCCAATACTTTTATCCAATATGAGGGTGTCCCTTAAGGCTCCATTTTAAGTGTTTCACTTTTTAATCTATACATAAGTAACATCCTCCATCACCTTTCACCTTCTGTTAATGGCACTATGTATGTGGACAACCTGCAAATATCTTACCAAGGATCGAACATGCGATTAATTGAGAGACAATTACAAACATCTGTTAATAAAATAGCTGCATGGTGTGCAGAGAATGGCTTCACATTATCTCCAAGCAAGAGTTGCTGTGTTCATTTTTGCAAGAAGACCAGCCTTCACAATGATCCTATTATCCATCTGAACAACATTACATTACCTGTAGTCAACGAGATTAAATTTCTTGGTCTTTTATTTGACCGAAAATTGACCTTTCTTCCGCATGTTTTACATCTGCGGAACAAGTGCGAGCGATCGCTTAATATCCTCAGGGTGCTGATCGCTTGTCACTCCTTCGGGTCTACCAAGCACTTATTTTGTCTCGTATTGACTACGGAAGTGTTGTATATGGATCTGCTAGGTCTTCAGTTTTACGCAGATTGGACACTGTGCATCACTCTGCATTGCGAATATGTTCAGGACCATTCCGCTCATCACCCGTCCAGAGTCTCCCCTCAGGGGGTTTACTTTCTTTAAGTAAACACGGGTGTCACAATCCCGAGGTACCCCAGTGATCTGTCCTCTTCTTTCTTTTCTTCTCTTTTCTACTCTTCTGCTTTTCCTTCCTTTTCCCCCTCAATGTGGTTGCCTCTCATGAGGTTGAGGGCTCCCCTTGAGCAGCTGTCGCCACTCTGTTGCTATTAGCTACTCTTGGGGACTAAATCACCCACGTGTTTGCCGTGCGTGGAGACCCGTGTCCCTGGAAAGGAGGGTCCTGGTAATTGAGGCCCCCAGAGACCAACACATTACTTTGGCCTCTGCTTCAGGTAAACGGGAGGTGTGTTGTGGTCCTCAGCACATCAATCGGCTTTATGGATCAAGCGATCAGTACATCCCTGTGATGGCCTCCACCCTTAACGAGTCATCCAGCAGATGTACCGATCGCT
>JAPDSC010015070.1:0-14290 GCA_026290005.1 Latrodectus geometricus | reverse complement strand
TTTTTTTTAATAACAGTTAAAAAATAAATATAGGCAATAAGAAATATATAGAATTAAAGTTATATAGAGCAGTTCTTAATACGGATTTAAAATCACTCGATATAAAAATCTACTAAATGATGTGGTAACAAAACATGTGTAATGCAATATATTTAAGTAATGTGATAAAATTTATGAAAAATTACAAAAAACTAAATAGCCGATTAAACTGTTTTACATTTATTGCTAATTTGTTCAATGATGCTCGAATTAATTAAAATTTTATATACCTTACAAAAATTTTAAAATTATAATCTCAGTAATCAAAAATTGGACAGTAACAGTTTTCAATTTAATACAATGCTATTAGGCATCAATTAATCACAAATTAATTCAGTCATGTAGTGCATATTTTTGTAAGTCTTTTAAAAGTATATGCTCGTGAGAAAATTTTGCACATATAAGTAACAAACAAAGTGTTGCATTTTTTGCAAATTTAGCTAACAACAAAATGTACTTATAGTTGTCATTCATTAAAATTTCTCTTTTTTAGCAAAATTTTTTATTTCCTTATATATATTTTTTACTGGTGTATCAAACATTTGAAACCCTTTGTTTGCATCAAAGATGTTATTCATCAATTATTGATTGCATACAATATTTAGAAAGTATTTAGATTACAAACCTAAATATTTTATAAATGTTGTATGTTATCAATAATTAATGTATAAATAATTATGTAAAATTGATACTTAAACCGTATTAATTAAAATAAAAATTAATTGCTTCATAGTTAATTATATTTACAGAATATGAAATATTAATAATTTCTGAGACAAAAAATATTTTATCTTGTACTTTGCTGACACATCATAGTTTCAAATAGAATATTTTTCCCTAATACGCATGTTCTACCTATTACCAATTTACTGTAGAGCTCAATAAATAATGTTTTCCGAAAAAGAAATAAAAACTGCATGTATTTATTAATGATAAATACAAGTTATATTTATAGTTAAGCTTTTGAAAATTAAAAACAAAGAAATTTAGTTATTTGTAGAACATATGAATTTAAATTAATGCATAATGAATAAAGATCATCAAAATTACAAACCAAGTTTTAAGCAATTGATTATATATCTAAACAAAACAATATTGGATTTAGTTTGCGATTAAATCAATAAAAATTATAATTTATATATTCGTTTATCTTAAAATTTAGTTTCAGTGAAAATATATAATTTGTTAAGAGTATTATATTCAAAAATAATGTTTGACTAGAGAAGGATTATATATAGTTATAGATTATTAACCACATATTTCTTTTTCATTTTACATCATATTCATGGTCAAGTACATAAAAGTTTAATCTAATATATTTTTCTACATCGTTAATATTCTCTAAAATTTCATCATTGTAAGAAATTCCTCAACGAATACTTTGTTGCGAAAGATAAGAATTGTTCTGAAAATAATTTTAAGGATTAGGCTTTGCATCAAGGAGAACTATTTATAAAGTTAAATTAAATATCCTTAAATCTATTAGGAAAAGCAATGTAATCAGATTATGTTTGCTTAAAGATTTTTTGAATTCTAATATATTTTATGAAGAATTACATAAAGCTATTTTTTTTAAAATTTAATATTATTTGCTTATATAAGCTCCAAGAAGTTTCTGAAATATACTACTGAATAAAATGAACGAGTGATTATTCTCCGCATCCGTCATTGAAGTATAAAATATGCATATAAATAGATGCATTTATTTAGAGAAACAAAAAGTACTGCAAATAATAAATGTTATATATTCATTTATATGTTTATGTTATATATTCATTTATATGTTATATAATCATTTATATGCTTACAGACATATACATTCGCACACATACATACACACATTTATATTTATATATTGATTTAAACTAAAATCTATCCAAGTCTTAAAATGTAAAAGTGGTTTGTAGCAAATATACATATGTATATATTTTAGTAATGATTATGTTACAAAAAAAAAGAAAGAAAAAAGGAATAATCTTATCTTTAAATGTCAGATTAGCTCAAAAAGTTTTGAAATTTCATTATGTAATGAAGTACTTAAAAAAGGTAAACCACATAAACCATGATGCCGCGCTGATAGGTATTTCAGATTTGCTGCAAGATTGGACCAATCTCTACGTCTTTTACCTCTGAAGAAACAGAAGTGTGACTCATGCGAAAAGAGGATCCTATGCCCCTCCGCCGTCCACATTCCTCTTAACCTGCACCATTACAGACATTGGCGTCAATATTGTGGGATCAATGGCAGCCTTCGTAGTGGACGTCATGAGTGCAGGTCACTAACAACCAATATATGGTAAAAGGTTCTGCTAGATATGTGAGCATCAAGGGTGTCTTGAACATGATGCAGAATTTCGAATGACGTGCTTTGTAGGCAGACACCTCCTCCTATATGTCACGTTGATCTACGGGGGTTGATGTCTCTCTGGAAGCACCTTCACCCCCAAATGCTCATTGTTTGAACCATTTCCGTCTTATCCGTTTTACTGTGGACGCATTCAGGTGTCTATAAGATATTTTGAAAAAAAATCATGAACATATTTACCAATAATTTGTATTTTCTTCATTTCCCATTTGCCATGATCCTTTAAAGTAGGAATGTAATCAACAAGAATTCATTTTCATTTATACAAAATATCACAAGATTCCTTTATTTTAGAAAATACATAGATATAAAAGCCTTTTTTTGTAAATGATAAAATAAAATTAAACTATTACGAAAATTTTGCTTGGAAATGAGAAAAAAAAAGAAAAAGACTTTTATTAAAGACGTTTATTTTTATTTTCTTAAGAAAAGCTTTCGTTTTGACTGTTTTTTATAAGTTCAGAAAACACCATTGCTAACAATAATAATATTTTTTTTTAATGTCCGTGATCGAGTATATAATGTACACATTTTTAGACACAAACAAATATAGGCAATACATATGGTTTATATTGACCTTAATATTAACTAAATTTCAAGTAGCAACAAATACTCAATTATCTCTTTTTATAGGCAATGTGTATGGAAACAGCTTTGATGATGCACTCATTACCATCAATTAAAATGTAGGCAATTACTGAGGCGTATAATGTTGTAATATAATCTGAGACTTTATTATTATGTGCAACTGTAAAGGTTCCTTATTCACATAAACAGTTCAAATCAATGCCATAGCAAAATCTGCTCTCAGAAAATGAAGTTCTCATTTTAAAATGATTATTGCTTTCGGATTTGCATTTAAATCAATATGTCAGTCCCTTTATCAGAATCAGTCATATTTGAAAATATGTAGATATAAAATTATTTTAAATGTAACATTTTTGATTGGATGCATCGAAAACAAATTCATATAACATCCCGTTATACTGCATGTCTGGTAGACTTCTCCTAGTAGTAATATATAATGGCTTAGCTATTAATATCTCAAACATATTTGCATAAGTTTGTAACTTAATAAATTGTATGTACCTATAACATATTTAACTTTTACTCATATTTTTCCCGGTGTGTAGGAAAACTCCATAGTTTAAATTCAATGCAGATTTTTGTAAAAGTATATTTCAAAGTATCTTACTCAGTATGAATTCATTAACGTTTATTAGAATTTGGAAATAATCAAACTATTAGAGTTATAATGAATTTTTAATTGAGTGCAATTGCTTCTCTTGATATATTATTTGGCATTAAATAAGTGTATCATTTCAGAAAAAAATGCTGTATCCTAGTTTCTGTTCATAATTTGATATCAAGATAAACATTAGAGCATTAAAATCATGTTGAATAGATCTTAAATTATATTTACTATAATGTGTAGCATATGACAGATTACAATAAATGAAATTTGAAATTAAACTATTTTGAAGTTAAAATTATTTTTTTGGCATATTGTACGCATTTAATTCTACTGGTTACACTTTAACCCGTTTTGTTTTAAAGAAAAAATATTAATTAAAAAAATTTAATTCTGTTGTTAATTTTAATAAACTTCATATGTATTATTTCTGTGATACCCCTTACAAAAATACAGTGGAGTTACACACTGTTTGAAATAAGAATAAAATGTACTTACGTACATTAATTCTTAGTTAACTATTTAGATATATAGCCCAAACTGGTGAGCAGAAAATTAATAGGACATCTACCTGAAACCCCTAGGTGTTAACATAGGTTATAGAGGTCATTAAAATATATAGTTATGTAAATATTAAGATTTAAGTCATGTTAGCCTTGCCAATGAAAAATTTTTATTGTCAAACATCACCAAGGTAGTTAACATAGTACATAAGTACCGAATAAAATTTCTTCTTTGAGCACTAACATCAATCCATTGAATAAATGGCTATAATATAACAATGAAAATAATTCCTTTTTAATGGAAACTATCCTAGCTGGATTATCATATAGTGGGATTTTAAAAAAAATCATTTATTCAATAAAATTTATTTTATGAAGTAAATAGAAGTTTTGCTAATTTTTAATATTCATAACATTCAGAAAATTCTCAGATGTACTTTTGCGTGAACTCAGTTGAAAAAAAATATGTCATAAGCTACACGAAGATATTACTATTTTCACATGAATGTAAACAAATGAAGTTTATAAGACCTTTTTGTAATCATGAAGGGTGATTAGAATTCCCACAATTTCTAAAATTTTATTGACACTTAAAATACAATTTATGAAAACATTGTATCTGCGTTTACCAGATATCCCTTCTTACATTCCATTATTTGTTTGTTTGATTTTAATGCATTATATTCTTTCATAAAGTATAAAATAGAAATATGTTTATGAAATAAATAAATATTAAAAGCATTTCAATTAACACAAAGAATTTAAAACCTGATCAAATTCTTATTTATTACGTTGAAAATTCTGTTTCTATTTTTAGGAATTGATATATTTAAGTAAGATCTCCTAATTACGTTATATAAAGTTACTTTTGAGCTTCTACAGAACTAACGAAATCAGAATATTCTCTGTCACAACTTTTCCTTCAGCTGTCTTTTAAAAGAAACTTTTAAATGGAACATTGTTATGAAATACATTTATATTAAATTTATAGCTCATTTTTTCAAGTTTTTCATGATTTTTTTAAAACTTTTTATATTTTTTGAAAATTTATTTTTATTAATTTTAATATTTAAGCATCAAAGGAAAAAAATTCACTGGCTTTATAATGCTTTCTTCTAAGCATTAATAAAGAAAATTATTTTAACTTGAATTCATTTAACGAAAAAATTTATTTGAAAATGTAGAACGTTACAATTATTTAAAAATAAACATATATTATTAAGAGTTCTAAGATATGAATGTTTGTCATTTATAATTTGATTAAAATTGCATTTTCTCGGGTTTAATTTATTTTCTAACTAACTAGATCGATATTAATTTAGTTTATCATGGCAATAATAATATACATGAATGAGGAAATTAAAAAAATAATTAGAGACGCAACATGTTTAATAATCATTTATTAGCTGATCTTATCAATTACTAATTAAAATGAATTAAATTTACAATTTAAATTTTTGTACGTTACACAGATCAAAGGGAGTATAAGCATTTATTATATATAAAGACATATTTTTATTTGGAACTTTTCTAATTGGTCTCAAATATCCCTCAGTAACTATACTTTATTTTTATTTTAAATGAAACAAACGAATCTTAAGCAAAACATTGTTCTATTTATTGAATTTCGCTTTTCTGAAATTAGCTTTAAAACTGATATCACATAAATTAAAGCAACAAATATATTTTATATATCTTAGTAAAGAAAATATGTATTTTAAACATGACTTATATTAAAAATATTTAAAAAAAAAAGTGATTAAATAAATCACTCCTTATTTATATTATTATAATCAAATGCAAAACTCCCATACATAGAATTATCTAAACTTTGCAAAATATATTTTTTTAATCATTAGATTGAAACATTTTTATTTGTTTCAACAGGTAATCATGAACTATGGGTAAAATGTGACACATCTAATTTTTACAAATTAGATTCAAAAATAAATATATTTCTTGCTTAATGACCTTTTTTCATAAGAAATACAGCCTTGTGCAAATTAATTTGTATTTATTTGGATTTTATTATTTAATTAGTAATCTTAATTATGATTTATTTCAGATGATTGGACACACAATAAAAGACTCAATATATTCTAGATTATTTTGAAATGAAATCTAAAAGTGTTAATATATTATATCGTCTTCATTTAAGCCCATTTAAAGAGACTTGAGGAATTCTACAACATTAACCAACTGTGACATGTAATAGAAAATTTCCTCTCCTTGTCAACCATTAATCTTGAAGCTAAACTAAAACAATCCTCATTCGTTCTTTTCTTTATAACTTGTAGCTTTGTGAGCTTCAGGTTCTAAGTAATTGAAAACACAAGAAAGCACTTTCAGCGTTAAATGTATTAGATTCCTAAAAAAAAAGTTAATGAAAAATGAGTCTTATAACTGATTGCTGGTTCCAAAGCGGAGCCTTTAAATTACTGATTTTTTTATAGACACAGTTATCCAGTTATTGAATCCAACTATTTGTTTCGTAAAAATAACAATTCATGTATCATTGCTTAAGGAAAACAAAAACCAACAGGCATTTCTAAAAATAAGTGTAAATTGGTAAAAAAATCCTAATTGAAAGAAGGATAGCATTTCATTTATAAGTTTATGTGAGATTATGAACAAAGCTATCATTTTTTTTTAGTTTCAAATGAATATCCTGAATGTACATGCATGTAATATTTATTTTAAATGTATTTTATTAGAAAAAGGATTACAAATATTTTTGAAAAATATTGTACATATATGAAATGTTTTAATGTGAATAACAAAATGTTAGAGATTACAAAATGTAACAAAATGTTAGAAGATTTTGTCTTTGCTAGATGCTGTAATGACAAAAACAAATATTATCAAATAACTTTTCTTACGAACGAAATACTTTTTATTAATGACATGAACATACTTGAAAATCAAACTAATACTGTACATTTGTTATCCTGTTAAACTCATGATATCAAATTTTAGATCAAAAGGAAAGATCATATTTGCATAATAGAAAGTTTTGCAAAATAATCTTTTCTCATATTTCATTTGTCGTCTAAGATAACAGCAGATTATTCTGAACAATTCTGAAATATAATGTTTCTTATTCATTCATTTATTGTTGGAAAAAAACATTTATTAATAATATTTCCAATAAGATATTATGGAAAATGTAAATGTTTTGCATAAAACATACTATAATTTAAGTATTCCACTAAATTGGATTTATGTGGTTTTTTTTTTAGCATACTCTTATAATCACAATCAGATTGCCCATTGAGAAGAGATTTTAAATCTAATTTCATCAACTTTGATACGATTCATCTGGTACAATATATATATTGTTAACAACGCAGTGCGAATATAATAAAATAAATATATTATACAAATAACTCCAGTGTGGATAAATTACTAAAATGTATATTTTCAGATCAGATATAAATTTTGTGCAAGTTACAATAACAGTAGCATCACGTCAATGTGAGTTAGATGCGTGGAAAAACTTAACATAAACTAGAAATTAATGAACAAAGTCACAATACTTATTATGGTTTTGCTAACGAGTGAAAAAGAAATAATACAACATACAGCAACATATATTTGTATCAAGGTTTAATTTTGCCAATCGCATCTGATCACAATGTGTATAAACTTATTTTGAATTAAGAAGATTCCCGATAAGAGATTAATATTTTTTTTCTTTCTGGAGAAAATGGAGCAGAGCAAAATCAGCAATATGTATTTGTTACAGGATTTAATCTTGCCAATTCCACCTGCTCATAATAGAATCTCAATTAATGTTTTCTTTTATTCTTCATATCAGAAAAGTGTTTGTGTGTTTCCGAGAGCCAGAATGTTTTGCTACATTTATATCAATGCACAAAAGCGAATTTATGGTATTTTCCCAAATAGAATTATTTTCTTATTTCTGAGACATGAGATCTTCTAAAAATATTTTTGTTCAAAGAGAGTTTCACTCCTTTTCAGCTTAGCTGATAGTATTCTTAATTATATCTTATTTATAATTCAGTATATTAAATAAATTTACTCGTTTCAAATGTATAAAATTAAAAATTCTTCCAGAAAAACAATTATTTTATACTTTCTCTTTACAGTACGAATTATTGAAAATAGTTCGAATGACAAATCATTTTAATTACAACGAGATATTGTTAAATATTTTAGAAGCAATATTTTTAAGCTTATTTTGCAATTTTCTGATTCAATTCTATATTATTTAGTTCGTATAGCAAGCTATTAAATAATTTCATATACAAAATTATTTTATATGGATTTATATGTATACATAAACAATCTGTTTCCCATAATGAAATTCAAATATATATGTTTGCATTGTTTATATTATATATGATTACTTTTGATTCTTAAAATTTCTCAGAAAAAGCAGAAGCAATTGAAATGTCAATGAGGAAAACATAATTAAGTATATTATATTTGAACAAGCGACCAGACCCAAACAGTGTTCACGAGCTGGATAGAGATCAATAGATTTCAAAGGAAAGTAATGGTTTTGAAAAATATCGATTTTCCCTTAGTTTTTCTCAAAACACATTTTTGCAATACACTGTAAGATAGAATTAGTTTACAATATTTTAATATTTTTTAAATACTGGAAAAAGTTTTCAAATGAATAGAAAACATTTATAGAAACGTGAATAATAAATATAATGTACGGTGTTTGATAAAGGATTTTGATAATCTAAAATTAAAAATCAGCGTGAATAAAATTTTTATTTAGAAATAAATATAGACATAACAAAATGGAAATGAAACTCTTAATTTTTAATGAAATAATTTAGTTTTGGATATATTCTGAAAAATATTCATAAATCAACTTTTATCCACCAACCATTAAAAATTCTTTATTTATCTACCAAAGCCAATGTATGTAATAAGGAAAATATTTGACATTGATGAAGAGAAATAAAAGAGAAGACTTTATACAATATCAATTTTTTTCTTGTATTGGAATTAAGTTTCTTCAATATGTAAATTACAAGTTATTGTGTTTGATGATTATTAGATTTATTTAGATATCTGCTTTAAGATCAATTTAATGAAAAATACATAATATTCTAGAACCAAGCAGAATTTTAAAAAATATTAAAAAGAAGGAAAGTTAAAGAAATACATTTCGGGAAGTTATAATATATATAATTTATATTTATAAAAGTTAATAAATAAATCTTAATTTTTTTAATTTGTACAAAATTTGTAAAATTTTATGATATTTATTAAATTAATAAAGTATTTTAAAACAATATAAAGAATATTAAAATTATTCTAATTAAATGCAAGTCACTTACGAAATTTCAAATATTTTAAGTGTTAATATACATGTTTAAATTTAAATAAATATATTATGTTTAATGTTAAATATTGAGTTATATATGATTTAGATTATATGTATTTCAATTTTTGAGGATTTATAAAACATACATAAACATTACTCTTTTATATAGAGAATGTTTTGAATATTGTTATGTTTCACACAAATAAAACATTTTTTTTTTTGAGAATTTAGGAAATATTAACCACTTTTATGTGTTTGTTTTAAGTTAAGCAAACAGTTAGTATTGTTTTATACTATTCAAAATCATACTGTTATTTTGTGTTTCAATCTGTGATATTTCTTATAGAGGGAAACCATGTCTGCATCTAAAATGCACTATAAATATATCTTAACTTCTGAGCATCTTATGTAAACTGTTAGGTTCTTGGCTGGCACTGCCAGATTTCATCTCTTAAATATCGAAAAGGTAAAAATAACAGAAATGATATTTAAAATCAGTTTTTAAGCTGCTTACTAAAAGTCGTATTTAATTAATGAAAAAGACACAGATTATTCTGTGAAATATACTTAAGATTTAACTACTACATTCTAGACAATTTTGCTTTACGGCACATTCTATCACGGTTGTTCAAATTGTCATTTTTCTATCAAAATATTTGAATTCCATAAATGATAGTAAAATGTCATAAGAAATTAAAAATACTATACATTATAACTTCTTCGTATAAAGGTACGATATTATAATACCAACTTTTAAAAAAAGAACTTTAGCTTTGTCACCATGTTAACAGAATTTATTTTCTGCCGTTATTTACTAATACTAGTTTAAACTGAGGATATTTCTTCATAATATTATTATATATTTTTTATAAATATCTTCAAATCGCCAAATTATTGTATCAGATACACCACGTAATAAATTCAAGTATATTGATTTTACCTCAAAATAGTTTATGGTCAAAATAAATTCGAAGCATTTATCGTAGTTACAAAACCATGGATGTCGTATGTGTAGTACATCATATAGACTATTTTTAAAAACCATTCTTCTAAAATTTGACTGAATTATTGTTAGAAATATATCAGCTTCTCTCGTGTTGTCCACTTTTAGAATTTATGTATTCAAAATAAAACTCCCAGTAAATATTTAACAGTGATTACATTCAAAGTTGAAAATTTCATAAGTCTCACTCCAAATGCAAATCCGTTTAAAAATTTAGGAATCTCATCGCCAAAATTTACTTCGTTAATAATACTCAGAATAAAATGAATTGCTGAGAATCATAACAACAACCCTCCTACTAATGTGGTTTTCTCTCTCATGGATTCATTTTACAACTCGTGCATATGTCCATATATCTATACCAGATTATTTTCTATGTTTGTGTACAATATGAATTTAAGCTTTAATTCCTATGTTAATTGCATTTATTAATTTAAAATAACAATTCTTCTAAAATTAACTGAGTATTCGAAGGTGTTCCAAATTATATAATGATATCATTTAAATTATTCAAAATCAAATTGCTTAATATTCATTCATGTTAATATACGGCTTATACTTATTTTCATTATTCCTGCTAAACATGTTTTTTTCTATTTACAGAAACTATATATTTTTTTTAAAATTCAAGATGTAAACAATATTAAAAGTGATTGTCGGATTGTTATTTAAATACACGTCGGCAGTTAAATTGTTGTTGACATCTCATTTCTTTTAGAATGTCGTCGCATCTAGTGTAATCCCTTCTTTCTTTGGTTCAGACAGCGGAATCGAAAAAAGAATCAAAGACGCCTCCCTTTGTTTTCATTCTCCTCATTTCTTCTCTAATACATTCTACGGATGTCTAAAATGAGAATCTTTAGCTCATACATTATTCATCAGATAAAGTGTGCCGACAGCTTTCTTTCAGAATTTCAGGAAAGGCAACAATTTAAAATCCGTCATGCAAATTGATTTCGTGTTATGTGATGAAATGGGTTCTTTCTTGCATTCTCGCTTTCAGGTGCGCTGTGCGTAATTACATAGAGCAAGTCGAGCTGAAGCGATTATGCTTAGAAGTTGGCTTTTCGGTCGTATAAAAATAAAGCCGGGAGAATTTTAAAAAAAAGGAAGTTTAATCATGTAGTCGTTATGTATTTTTCTTTTTTTTATAATACCATTGAAAATGTACTTTTTACATAAAAAGTAGTTTTTCATATTAATAATTGGTATTAATAACTTGTATAAAGACAATCGTTCAAGTTACTTCAGAAAAATTTGATTGGATAAAACAATACTAATGTAGAAAATCAAAAATAAAATCTGTATTGTTATTGTTTGTTTTGAATATGCGTACAACAAAAAATGTTTTTTTTTATTTAAAATATAATAAATCATATAGAATTGCTTTAGAGATTCACATTAAATTATTATTTTCTCAAAATTTTTATTTCTAAAAAATATCTCAATTCTTTTGATGACACTACAGTACAATTATTGCACGTTATTTATTAAATAAGTACAGAAAGCTTTCAATCTTAATAAGATGATGTGTGATTATTAAATATACTATAATTATCTGTTTTATACTCCGTATAGTAAACATATAATTCTTCTAAAATAATATATTCAATAATATAATAATATATATAAATTCGTTGAATTGAGAAATTTAAGTTTATATTCTTTTATCTTAGGTTAACGTGCTTTTACTGTAAAATTTGAGATTCTTAATTCATACATATCTAGAAAATTCTATTAATGATTGTCTTAAGGGAAGTTAACTTGATAACTGAAACTAAGTGTTCTTATAATGCTGAGTACTCTCTCTCTTTTGAAGGTCAACAAAAGAATTACGATTCCAAGGACAAATTCCATCTGCTACTCATCATTCGGCGTTTTCTCCACCACTAATAATGTAATGAACGACAGACATGTATTATCGAATGAAAAATCATTGTCTTTACTGAAAAATGTCATTTCTGCTTTCAATGTCTCAATATTTGCATTTAACTTTGGGTATCAAGAGGATTTTGAACTGTTTCAAAATACAATGTCTCACTAGTCCTAAGCCCTTTACTATGGTTTTAGATGGTATACATTTTAATTTTTGCTTCCCCTTGTATGTATTTATAATAATCTGAAGATCCAGCACTACATCTTTGAGGTGTAAAGGCCCTTGGAGCTCTTCCTATGGATTCAGCGCTTCCCATCTGCCCTATTTTAATAGGCCAATGCGCTACCACACGTAGCACACAAAGCTCAAGAGTTCTTCTTTACCAATGCAATTTTTTTTCCCAGTTTCTTCTCCCAACCTAATGGGATTCAAAATTTATAGGTATATGATAGCACAACAAATGGATGGGAATAGACCCCTATCTGCTACCAGATTACTTTTCATGTTAATGTATTTCATAGCTGAACTCTTATTAGCCTTAACATAAATTTTAAGCCCTAGGTTTGTTTTTTTACACTAGTTTTATACTTAAATTGATGGATAATGGTTCGAAATACTTAAAATATGTAAGAATTTTAAACAAGTAAAGTCTTGAATACTTTTAATCTCCTACAAATTAACAAACTAGATTAAATCATTGATTTGAAACTGGATGTGCTGGTACTTGATTGGTAGCTATGAAATTCTCGCTTATACACTTTATTTTCAACCTCCCCCTTATGTACATGTATTTTGTCATCTTTGAGGTGATCATACATATTTGTACATGTTTAAAAGAATTATAAAATATTTTTGCAATAAACGTATTGATATGTTTTACTCAATCAAATGGATCTTAAATTTATAATGTGAAAACTATTTTTGAAAGTAAACGAGACATTTAATAAACTAACTCTATATTAATTTTTTTAAACTAATACGGCTTCTTTAATATAAAAGATTAAACTATTAAAGGAAAATTTTAGTCATCATAAAACATTATATTCGGTTAATAAAAATAAAATATATAAATTTTAATTTGCAATAAAGTGGCATGTAACAAATGTGTGATGCTTATATTAAAAGATGGATATATCAGAGAATGTTTGCATATAAATAACATGAATCACATTCAATAGAATATTATTAAAACGTGCATGCAACTGCATTTCATTAAGAAATTAATTTAAAGTCCTAATATTTTAATGGAATAAATTTGTAATGATAAGCGTGTACATTCAAACCATTAAAATTAAACATTTTTTTTTATTTTAAAACTTTAAACCAGGAAAGAAATGTAAAAAGAGATTAAAATTTAACGCTCAATTTTTGTATTTTTTCTGATTAAAATTTCCTGCAGAACTACAATTTTTATAGTTCTGCAATTTTTAATATGCATTCCCTTTTTTATAAATTGAAATATATTATTTTTGGAACCAAATTTTAAGTACAACTGGAAAAAAATAACATATGGTTAGATTTAATTTATGAGTCGATGAAACAAAATGTTTTAATAATTTTGAGGACAAAAACAAAAAGAAATATTATTTATAATAATATTTGTATAATGTTTTCTACTACAAAAAGTTCATGAAATAAATTACCCATTTAACTATTTTTAAAACATCATATACATATTTTTTGCTCAAATATATTTATATTAATTATTTTTTGTATTTAAAAATGATATTATATTTTACTGTTCATGTATATAAGAATATAACTAATTTTGAGTTTGACAATAAAATATGATGTATGCTAGTTAATATAAAATTATTTACCATTATATATATTTATTATAGTATAATTCACCATGCAGTATAGAAGTTGATTAGTTGGATTTATAAAGCATTCTTTACATGATTATTTTTTTCAACTTTTCAATTCTTTTTAAAATATTTTTTCATTTTTGTTATATTAAATAAACAAATGATGAGAGGCTACAAAAAAAACTAAAACACATTT
>JAPDSC010015061.1:0-15295 GCA_026290005.1 Latrodectus geometricus | reverse complement strand
AGGAAACTATTCAGACGTTCTTTCAGAGGCTGTACTTGTATTTTTCTATCCATTTTTATGCTTATTCGGACTTTTCAGTTCATTCATGAAGTTGTGACTTCTCTTGCTTTTTCCTTTTCGTGTGATCTATATTTAAGGAGACAAATGGTTAATGCGCTAACCTTTTTTTCAACAGTTCCTGAGTTTAAATACCACCTTCGGCTTGGATATTGTTAGTGGTTCAAAATACACTTGAAACTATATGTTCCAATATAATTAGCCCCCATATGTAAGAAATGGCAGTAGAGCAACAACCAACTGTTTTTAAGCAATAGAAGTCAAGCATTTAATTATTTTTGTACTCGTGTAACCATTAATGGTGTGTCATAATTATATGTGATAATTTCTCAATGTAATAATCTGTAAAGATAATGTTTAACTAGAGAGTAAATAAATAGCTAGTTTTCTGATTTTTTGTTTTACACTTATTGAGATTGATTTCTATCGCTTGTTTATTACTATACTGCTACAATTAACAATACCCACACCAAGTTTGAATGTCTGTAGTGATTCAGAATCCAATTTAAACTATAAGTCACTACAAAGTACCCCTTAATTTATTATTTATATGTTTTTAGTGCTACCCAAATGTTTCATTTAAGAAGTCAATAATAAACCTTCATAAAATAAAATTTAATAAAAAAACACCATGGAAAATTAAAACTAGAGAAACAAATTTTTCTGGTACCTTCAAATGCCGCAAATTCCACTGAGTCTTTTGCTTCACACTGTAAAATTTTATGTTTTACTGTTTTGTTTTAATGTTTGCTATATCAAATGATAAATATTAATTTCATTTTAAGTGAAATATTGTTATGATGTTAAGCAATCTTGAACTTTAAATAACTATTTTGCTGGTTAAGTCATCCCACATCCTTTAACACTGTATTATGTATATCCTAACATTCGAAAGCTTTTGTAAAACTTCTTATAGCGTCCACTACATTTGCTTTTCATATATAGTAGCTTTTATTCATGTTGTAAGAGAATTCTTTTCATTAAATGAGTATGCAGAAACCTAATATTTAACATTTATCTCCTGTTGTTGAACGATGGTTGAATTAGAACTTTTATTGTTATTATTTCAAACTTTATTCTAATGAAGTTGACTAATATGTTTCTCTACCTTTATAAATATTAACACATTTAAACTTCCTCAGCTTATATTTTATAATTGAATTAAATAATGTAAATTCCTGTTTTTATTTTTCTGTAATCCTGAATCATGATTAGCATAGTAGATGGTGGTCATCTAAATAGTTTTTGTAACTAATAGGGATTGAGTTTAATGCTATTAAAATCAGCATTAACCAACTCCTTTCATATCAATTGTATTGACCATCTCTTAAAAAGTTTTCAATTGGCATACAACTGCTCTAAATTTACATTTGAGCTATTCATTAGTTTTAAATGTCTTATTTTTTTTGTTGGCTTCTTATGAATTTTACAGTTTAAAAACAAATAAAGATCATGAGTCAAGATTAATAGCATAAAAAATTTGCTGTTGTCCACATGGAGAATAATATAAGGTAAACTCGCTAAGTCCAAGCCAATACAAATATGTAGGCAGTGATGGCCCATACTTGTATTAGCTTAGTAAGATGAAATAGGTTACTATTATATATCTAGAAAGTCTCTGATCAACTATATATTCTCAAATAATGAGGTCCTTGCTTACTGTTGGAGTCACCCAGTGCTTTCTATTTTATCCTGAGGCCATATTTTTTTATTTATCAGGAGTTTAAATGAAATGAGAACTTTCCAAAGACCTTCATAACTTTTATACCCATTTTGATCAAAAGTCAGCAGCATCTTTCCCAGAAATCCGTAAGTGAGCTGGGATTGACTGGAAAGAAACAGATACTGATGTTGAGAGCTCTTTGCATTTCATTATATGGGTATTGTCTTCTTACAAGAGATGGAAGTGCAGGCTATTATTTTTTGTTACAGTTTGACAAATAACTACTCTGCAGAATGACAAAGGGTCTATTAACAGTTGCTTTAATATGATATAAATAGCTTAAATTTCTTTATCATAATGGGTGGCTGCTGCACTACTTCCATTGTTAAACATGGATCCATCTGTGAAGACATGTCGTCATATGTCTATAGGTTATTTTTTTCAATGGTAGATAGAGCAATTGCATGAATCTATTGTTTACTCATGACTTATTAAACTGCATACTCAACTCCTTCCATATCCTGAAGAGCAAACAAGTATACAGAGAATTTGAACAACATTGTAATCAACGTTCATGTCAATAGCTTGGAATAAGCATATTGTAACTATTTAATTTATTTACTATCCATATATTGATTTAATTAAAAATGTCTTAATTTTTAATTGGTTTTTACCCTGATTATAGAAGAATTCCCTGTTTTATCTTCATTTGAATCTCAGCATCGATATTGTTCGATACATGGAAGAAACAACATAGAAATCTGGATTCCACTTGATTATATCTTGAAATAATGTGGTAGCAACTACATAAATTTCAAAATGATTTTTATTGCATATTCTCGATTTGTTGAGTAAACATGTCTATTATTATTATTGCAGTCCAAGTTCATCTACATATTACCATTTGATACATAGAAATGATGACTTCTAATGAAGGAGTACTAGAAGTTATTTAGTACAAAAAAAAAAAAAAAAAAAAAAAGAAATGTTGTGCGCTTAAGTTATTGAAAAAGCGCTCTTATTTCTTGACAAATATTTTTCACTAAGCAATACAAATATTTTAAATTATAGTAAATTTATTGTGATTAAATGTAATATTGTGATTGAGTGAGTAATTAAATTTATTATCGTTAAAAATTATGTTTTATAAAATAAACCTGTTTGTAAGTTAAGCTGGATGGTAGCTCATAAATTTAAGTACTGACAATTTTGTGTCTTAACAATTTAATCTATGTCGAATACATGTTAATAGTCATGTGTTGGCATTGTACAGTACTAGCAAATTTTTAATTTAAATTAGACTGTTAAATAAGTAAAAGGCATATTTTTATGACAAAGGATGTTTTCTAATAGTATTTTAGCAAATGAAAATAGTTTATATTTAACTGTTAAATGAATATGAAATATTAGAATAGCTTTCTTGTAATGTCTATGATGGGATTTCAATTAGTGACAGAAAATTCTTATAATTCTGCTTAAAAAGATTCCTATTTTTAAGGTAGGCAATAAAAAATTATAATAGTAATGAAATGAATTAAAAATATGTAATTAAAATGTAAATATAAATGATAAAACAAAGTACTAACATTTGAGAAAATTTTTTTAATTTAAATTCCTAAATGCTATTGTTTTATAATAATTGTTTACTGCTTTGGAAAAGAATTTAAACCACATCAAATGTTTAAAATAATTGCAGTTCAAACTTTAATTATTAATGGTAAAAGTATGAACTGCAATAAAAATTACCATTAAAAAATAAGAAGGATAAAATTTAAATTGTTATGTATTAAACTTTATAGCTACTAGCAAAGAAAACTATATAAATTTAAATGGCACAAAAATTTAAAATGAATTAATATAAGCACACAAGTTCATTTAGTGTATAAAAAATTCTAAAAATGTACCCTTATTTTCAAAGCAAAATTAGTTATAATAGAAAAAAATTAGTTTTGTGAACAAAAAGATTCAATTAAGCAAGTTCTCACCACAAGTTTCATCATCTGATTTTCATTAACTTAATTTAGAGAAAAATAAAAAATTATTAATAAATTTAATTTAATTCTTGATTTTCTCATGAAATACAATCTTGATTTTCATTGGGACAGGATAAATCACCAAATTATGTAAAACAGCCAAAACTGAGGAGTAATCATACAGACTTTCACTTACAGTTTGCATATGAACCACGTGAAATAGCTACTAGCTTTTATATTATATAACTAGTTATATTTTTTTTTTATTTATTTTTTTTCAATTTAAACCTTGTAATAAAATTGTTGACAGTTTCTAATTTACTAAGGAGTAAGGAAAATGCCGTTTTGTTTTTCCAGGAAAAAGACATACTCCCTCATAATAGAATATGCATAAATGAACACCAAATGAAATTATATGTAAATGGAAGTGTATGTGAAGGTGCAATGTGAAAAGCTGTCAACATAAAAAGAACCTTTGATTCGACACTTGGTTTAGTGGCTCTAGATTATCAGTCTTAAGAGCACTGCCTTTCATGTATTGCTAGGCAGAGGAGTTAAATTGACTGGAATAATTATATGAGGGAGGTTTGTACTCTAGATTTACTTCCATAACTGAAAGAACGAATTGATGGTTTTACAAAAATAGTCGAAATAGACAAGAGTTTGTTCGAGCTTTGGAAAAGCAACTCTGGTAGATTACTTCCACAACAATGGATATTTGGCAGGTTATGTCATGAATACAGTGAGTGTTTTCTTGTTCAGGTTCTGAAGCAAGCACACTAATATCAAGGATTGTTGTTGAGTCTGCAATACGGATGAGCTTGAAAAATCTGGTTACAACCATTTATCAATGAATCTTACTTTTCATTTTTTTGTTCCAACAACAGGTGTTCACACTCAAAATGTGGAAAGATTGTGGGGCTCAATTAAGTTGCGGAAAAATAAGGAAAGAAGTATGGCTTGTCACCATTTAGTCGTATCTTACGGATTTTATGTGGAGAAAATCATATCGAAAAGACAAGCCATTTGATTTCATATTGAAAGCAATTGTTGAGATATGGAAGCCATAAATTATATGCAACTGATTATAGCTTGTTGATAACCAAGATGCTGTTTTCATTCCTGTCGCCGTGAAAATCAATATGTACTTTATAATGTAGATATTTCCATAATAGAAACTATTAGTTTATCCATGTATATAAAGTATTTTATTTAGTGATAAACTTGAAGAGATTTAAAAAAAAAATTAAAATATTGTTCAAAGACTAAATTAAAATTATAGCAATTAGCAGTGCAACCAGTGTTATGCAGAGCATTACTCTTAAAAGTATTAAAAAAAATAGAAAAGCTTAATATTTTTGCTATAGTGGAGATAGGCAAAACCATTCATTTTGAGGATGAGATTAAAAACCATTCACTAACTGGAAGGATCCAGCTCTTTTTCAAGACTCAGTTGTTCATTCCTCGATGAAGCATTTAAATACATTCCTTAAAAACTGAATTTTATTTTCAGCTAAAAATTAAATTAAAAATTATTCAATAGAAAAAGCATAAGACAAAAGTTTACATTAAGTATGCAAAAAAGTATAATTTAATATTATGACAGTTTCAATTATTAAAAACTATTGACAAAAAAAATTAAAACTATTGACAAAAAAAAAAAAATGACAAGTTAAATAGCTAACTGTTATGTTGGGGGAATGAGTAAAAGAGAAGAAAATCCTGGGAGGCAAGCTGGTGACTGAGTTTGAACTTGTAAAGAATTAAAGAACAGTGGAATAAAAAATCCTACCAAAGGTGAAAAATAGAGTTGAATTGTAAATTCTCTTTTCACTAGTGAGCAGTCATGAAGCATAATTAGTAATTAGTGACCTGTGAACAGTTTTAATCTGAGCTAGGGAAGGAGAAAATTACCTAGAGCTACCACTCTTTTCATCTGAGTTTCCTTCACTCACTCTGTAGATTGTACTAATTCTTAAGATCCAGTTTGTAAAAGAATTGTTCATTGGTTCAAATCCAACATTTGGTTGGGATGTTTGTAGTGCTTCCGAATCCATTTAAATATGTAAATTCTTTTCTAATTAGCATTCATGTGAAAAAATGACTGTTGTGCAACAAACAATCTACCAGTCAACCAAAATCATTAATTTCAAGATATGAAACACTTCGTTGACTCATCATTAGGGCTGTCAATTTATAAACATAGCAATAGTTCATGATTCTACAGCATTTAGAAACCTGTTGCTGGAAGAATGGTAAAAATCGAAAAAAATTTGCTAATGCTGAAAACATTTAAAAGAGATTATATAACAGTTGTGGTAAAAAAATTTAAATTAACTAAATATTTAAGTAGTATATATTTAAAATAAGATATTTGTTTGATGCACAGAAAAATATAAGCAAATATGGTGTAAAATACATCATGTTTAACAGAAATATAACAATTCCCTTTTCTCAGTCATATTGCATGGTTGGATTCACTATAATAAATTTTAGTACCTGAATTTCACCTAATTTAAACTGAATAATTTAGAATATTTCTTTATCTTACATGGATCTTCTTCCTTAACACACAAAATTGATTATGGCCATTTTTAAAAATTAAAAGTAAAAAATATATGAAATACATAAAAAGAAATATATACATAAAAGAAATTTATTTTGCTATAAATAAATTTAGCAGCAATGAAAATAAACTATTTGTAAATATTGACTTGTAACACATAAATAGTTTGTCTCATAATTAATTTATTGTGTAGATTTTTTTTCTTACAAACAAAATTTTATTAACCCAAGTAATCTTTGATATTCATAAAAATGCGTTATTAAATAGGTCCAAGAGTTGACTGGTTAGAAAAATTATTCTATAATTAATATTTTGAAATTCTTAACTATAACCATTTAACTGCATTTTCTTTTAATTTTTCTTTATTTTTTACTTCTGATTTGTTGAAAGATATCTTTATCGAAACAAGATATTCACATGTTCAAATCTTTTCTACCTTAAATTCTTTTTCTTTTTTTGTTGTGACTTGTAAATTTTTGGTTTTTAAGTTATTGTTTGATGTGAAATCATACTTCGATTTCAAATCATAATTGAGTATTTTGAATTTGAATCACAATTTATATTTCCTTGAAATATTATCCAGTTTCCATAAAATGAATCCAGTTTCCATTCGCATGAAATCTTTATTCAACATGTTAATTGAATCAACCAAAATTATTAATTGATAATTCATTCTTTATACATATATAGTATATTCTACTGACAAAAGCTATGCGTTATTCTTTTTTAGTTTAAAGTACTATGGAAAAAATTGGTGTTTAAGTTGACTTGTATTCACAAAACAACATAGGTTGCTAATACATTTGTAAAGTAGTTATTTTAGTTGACAATGTAAAAAACATTCAATTCAATTCAGTAAAGAAAGAATGCATTTGAAGTAAGAAGCATTCAAAAATATTATTATAGGTTTTCTCTTTTTTTTATATTGGACTTCATTCCCATTGTGAAGATAATTTGATAACAGATTTTTAAGTTATATGTATATATTACTGTGCACATTAAAGTATGAAATCTGTTATTTCATATAATAGCTAGATATTTCATGCTGCAGTAATAAGACAAATCAGTTAAACTGTATGAAATTATTGAATTCTACATTTAAACCAAATATTATATAGAATAACAATTATTTGATCATGAAAGTATGAAATGCAGTATTTGAAAGTTCTTTGAACCACTGTATATAACTGCTTTGCAAGGATGTGTGTGTACTCTTCATTCCATTGCTTTTACACATATTATTTAAATAATGTGTGTTTGTGTAACTAATGTTAAAAATATGAATAATAAATAATATCATCTGCTTTATATTATTTATCCCTTAACCATCCATAAAAAGGATGGAAGTATTTTTTGGGTGAGTTTAGCTATATTTGTATTATTAATTTATAAAATAACTTTCAAATAGTTTATTTTTCACCTTAACACTCACAAATCTGTTCCCCCCCCCCATGAAATAATTAAGTAAAGTATGAAATTTTTCATCCATTATATACTTTAACTGCCTCCTCTAGTTATTTGATGAAATACATACTTATTCTCTGAAATTACTGAATTATACACTTTAACGGTTAATGTTAACAAAACATAGAAAATGTTTGTATTTAATGCAAACTTACTTAAATTCTGTATAATTATCTTATTAAATTTATGATAGCAATTGTGATTCTGTGAGTTCATATATATATATATATATATATATATATATATATATATATATATATATATATATATATATAAATAAATGTGAAAGTTAAATATGGAAATCTTACCATTAAATTTTGTGAATACTTTACCAGTGACATGAATTACTGGGGTAAAGTGAACTATGTTTCTCAATTGTATTTTTATATAATAAAGAAATTAGATAAGAAATTAAATGTTAGAATTGCCTGAAAATTACTAAATAATAGACAACACATATAAAATTAATTTGTTATTTTGTGACTACTATGTCTGCACAAATGTTAATTTTAAATTCGTATTACCTTTTTTCCTAAAAAATCATTTAATGCAAGAAAGCTATTTTAAATCAGTAATGAACAATAATCGTAAAATATCAAATAAATGTTTCAAAACAAAGCTTTAATTATTAAATTATATATTAATTATGTTTCCCATTTTTTTTCCTGAAAGTGATTTCTAGATTTATAAGAGGACATATGTAATAGGTTAAGTCATAAATAATTTCTGTTTTTTTTCATTCAGGCATTTTGTTTTTATTAAATTGGTTAGTTTATTATGAAATTCATCATACTGCTATGTATGACTGTCTTTTATCTTGGTATTTATCAATTTCTTGTAAAATGTGGTTTGTTTAAATTGGAAGAAGTTTTTGAGTTTCTTGATTGACATTTACGAATTAAAAAGTTTCCCATTCAAATTTTTTATGGGGGGGGGGGGAAGTGATTGCTTAGTATTAAATTTGGAGAGATTATTTTAATAAAATTGATCATCCTAGTTCTAAAATTTCTTCTTTTCGTATTTCATGTAAAAAAATAACATTTTGCTATTGAACAATAGAAGATGTTTTTCATATTTTTATTATATATAGCAGGGGTGGCCAAACTTTTGGGATCGGGGTCTATTCCTTATTTAAAAAATCAAAGGCGGTCTACCAATAGCAGAGCTAAATTAACGTACATATTTATTTTCGGTAATAAGAAAATATGGTAAATTATGTAATTTTTCTGGATAAAACTTAAAATTTACAAAATAATAATTTACTGACGAAAATGATCAAAGTATTCATATATATCAAAAAGTGACCATCCTATTCACTTCATTTAGTTGAAATTTAGCACTGTATATCTGCGACAAGTTTATCATATTGTGGCTGGTATGAGCTTATTGCAATGCATAAACACAAAATTAAATGTTCATCTGTTAAATGTGACCAATGTTTGTTTTTTGTTCATGGTTGAAAAAACAGATTCGCAAAGATACCTTGATCCAAAGTATGATTTCAAATACAAAATCAATTTGTAAACGTTTCCTCAGAAATTGATTTCCAAAAATATACTCTGGATTAATCCAGAGCATATTTTTGGCTTAAATCCAGAGCTAAATATGCTCTGGATTTAAGAAATATATCGCATCTTAATTTAATAATTTCTTCCTCGACCATGACTGATGTGATATCTATTAAATGTCCTATTTTTTCAGATACTCCATCAATATTGACATTTTCATTTAAATGGAAATATCATAAAATTGAGTATTTCTTTCAACCTAAGTAAGTCAGCAAATCTTCTTTCAAATTATTCAAACAAAACAAGTAAGTATTAAGCGAAATCTTCGAAGTCTCGGTTTGGATTATGGATGCACTCTTCTTCCATGTTTTTGAAGTTTCTCAATTCATGTTTTCTTAATTGAAATGCATACCTATCTATAGTTTTTTTTAATGTTTTATTCGTGCTCATTATGTCCGTTTTAGGTTTTATATAAATCGTAAACCTTTAATCATAAATTTTTAAATCGTAAATCTTTGCACAGTTTGCTTTGGGTTTTAAAGCGTAGACTCTAGTAAATTTTTATTTTAAATAATTTATTGATTTCATGTCATAAGTCATAAATTAAATTGTTAATATCCGAGATCATTATCAGGACTACCTAAATTGTCTTCGCGGTCGAAGTCTTGGTCATCCCTGATATATAGCATTTCATGTAATATTTTTCTATTGAATGTTTTTCATATTTTCTTCTCTTGGCAACTATTGTATGTATCCACAGATTAAATCCAACTTATAAAACTCCTGATGAATTATACTTTAAAAATTCTATCATGTGTACATAATGCTTTAATGCATTTTAGATGTTTATTTTCAAATGGGATGATTGATCCTCGCCAGCTACTGTCTTTATAGACAATATTGTCAAAAGTAGCCAAACTTTTATGGCTAATTGTAAAAAAAGCTTGATTTTACTGGTGATAGCACACTTAATGCGAAGGATAGAAAATTTTTTTTGTTTCTTTCATTGATATTTAAGGCATTTATATTACTAATTCATTGACTTTCCCATATTTCTCCAAGTGCAAAGCTAACAGTGTGTGAAAGCAAGCGGTTGGCTGTGATTCATTCAACTTTCTAGCTATATTTCTTATTGACTGGTGTGAATTTTTCATCTAATATTGTTTTTAAACTGCTGTCTTCAAGTAGGAAGACCATTCTATCATTTGTTTATACTTTAGCCACATATGTCTGGATTATATAATTATTATTTTGTGCCTTAAATTTTAAAAAATATTTATAAATTTTCAAGTATCTCATAACAAATGTTGCTATTTTCTCTCTTCATTTTATAGCCTTTAAACAGCACAAAAAAATGTGTTTCACCAAAAATAATTATCAAAAAACTAACGGAAATCTTATCTAGTTTGTCAATTAAAAACATTTGTCCTAGTAACTAATAATGAGTAGGTATGAAAGCAGTTTTGATATAGCTATATTATTGAAAATTATAATCACATATTGTGAGTGTTATTTAATTATTTGAAACTTTAATTTATATAAAAATATTCCTTGGGTTCTGTTATCTATTTTACTTTTTAATCAAATTAATACATTTAAGTTTAAAAAAAAAAAAAAAAACATAGAAATGTTTAGTGCCCCTAACTTTTTGGCCATTTGTATATATAGCCTATTTTTCTATGTTGGTGTCTAATAAATAAATTGTAAAAGAATATAGTGGTTAAATCGGGGGAAAAAAATCCAATTGATTTTTGAGAGAATAGCTATTTTTTTTAAATTTCTAGTTCTTACTAAAATAATATTTAAATGATATATAAATTGCTTCTTTAAAATATTTCCCATTAAACATCTGTGGTGGAAGGTTGATCTAATTTTTTTTGCAAGCAATGCTTATTTCTATTTGTTTATGTTTTTCTTTGATACTATAAACATTTCTTTGGGTTTTTATTTATTGGAAATAAGTTGATATGCAAAATCTATTTTATATATAGTTTTTGAATTGTGCAGACTATTGTCAAATCAACTCCAGATGTTCCATATTCAGCTCGAAAGTCTGATTTAGCACTCTGGTTAATTGTAACGATTAAGCGTGTATGATTAGAAAAACAAAATTGTGAAAAGAGACTGGAAGAAAAATCTCAATTCTGGGTGCAATATATATTTATGTTTGGTTTTTATCCATTTATATCAAAATAGGCAAGGTAATATATAGCTATCTGATTTACACTGATATATTGCTATTATCATACTTCTCAATCAATATCCTAATACATTTTGAGTAATCATAATTTAATGGCTTTTATATTTTTATATTACAAAATTAATTTGTTAGTTTTTTGTGTTGGAAAAACGAAATTATTATGTATTAAAATTAAGCTGTTTATTCAATTGCTTAAATGTTTTTTTAATTTTTATAAATCAAATAGGGTTATAGAAAATTTTATGAACATTTTATTTTATCTTTTTAAAGTCCAGTGATTCAAGCAATTTTGGGCTAATTTGCAAAACACTTTATTTGCTTGCTTAAATTCATTTTTTTTTTATTGAAGAACCTTAAACATTTTAGAACTCAACAAATCATTGAATAATAATTAGTTTCCCCCTTTTTCCGAGCATATATCTACAGGAGTGAAAACGCTCACTTTTTTTCCATTTTCACAAAATGCAGTAAAACAGTTTAAGTTATATAATAAAATTTTATTAGTAATTTATTTTGCTTGTAAGCTTTTTAAATTGGTATGTTTGTTTATAATTTTTAAGATAGATATAATATAAATTTACATATATAAATTTACAAGATATAAATTTACATTTAAAGCTTTTAAATTTTTTGCAGTCTTTGAAATCAAAATCATTCATAAATTGCTAAAAGAAAAATTTAATTGGCACTTATAATTATCTAGTATATTTTCTTTAAGATTTGGTTTTATCAGATTTGTTAAACTGAGTCTTTGAATAGTTAAGTTGTACAGGAAAACAACTAAAAACTTTTTATTATTTATTCGATTGAAAACTTTTAATCTCCTAAATGGTGGATCAAATCTAATCTTATTAGCTCATCTGTGGATATCTGATGAATCTAAGAATGTTTAACCAACTATAATTAATAAATGGGAAAAAAATCTAACTTATGCTGTTCGTTGAAAATTAAACCTATGCATGTAAACAAGGAAAAACACTAGAAAGTATTAAAAACATATTGAAAGGGTAATATAAATGCATTGTAACTTAGAAGCATGAATTATAAAATGAAGTTCTTACTCCATTTCATGTGATATTAACTAATTATGTCTAGTATTTTTATGGTATATTTAGATACACAATCCTTACCACAGTTAAAAAAGAATATTTATTGGTGATACTGTTTGCTAAAGAATGAGTTATAAATACATTTTAGAAGGAAAGTTTGAATTATATTTTATACACTGATCAAAATATGCGTTTATGTAATGTATTTAATTAAAAAACTGGTCAATTATTAACTAAAAATGTGATTTTTCTCATGCAAAAATACAGATGATAGTCATATCATCTGTATTTTTACATAGTAGAAGTCAATTAGTTTTTATCAACCCATACATAATTTTTTTTGTTTAATAAATTTACATTTGTAGAATTTTTTTAAAAAGCTTGCAAATACCACAAATTCTATCAGTTACTTATCCAAATATTGCATTTTATTTTAATTTATAATTTCTCAAATTTATAGTCTACTGAGATTAACGATATTAAAATTTATGAAAAATTATTTCAACAGTCTTCACCTAAAAAAATTTTAACCCTAAGACTTATAAAATAAATGGCTAATCAAGCTGTGATCTGAAAA
The DNA here is from genome assembly GCA_026290005.1 of Latrodectus geometricus. Classification (NCBI taxonomy): domain Eukaryota; kingdom Metazoa; phylum Arthropoda; class Arachnida; order Araneae; family Theridiidae; genus Latrodectus; species Latrodectus geometricus. Next base: position 2,238 of record JAPDSC010015061.1, on the reverse strand, counting down.
ATATCTAAAGTTTTGTGCGATCGCATAGTAAATAACGCTGGTGGGGGCCGACTTGTCCCTGCTCATTATCAAATCCTGTAATTTGTCACTTGAAGGCATTAATGCGTTTATGGACTAAATTTTTCAAATAAGAAAGCATTAACTCAAGCCTGCCATATTTCATCGTTTCTCATATTCGACGTCTTGCTGTAAAAAGAGCAAATATAAGAAATTTTTGATGAAGAATTTTATCCAAATTTCTTACATAACAAATACCCATCTTTATTAATATGTCATCACTCTTCTCGGATTTTTCTCCCAATTGCTTTCACTTCTGAAATAATCATTTTTTGGCGCCACCGCGTCCTAATTTTGGAACGGACGGCATGATTATTTTTATTCCATTTTACCCTGCTGCATTCACGTATGTCGTATTTTTATTGCTTAATCATTCCGTTGGCGTTTATTTGTATGTGGATGTTTTCGATATCCATACCTTCCTGTCCAGAGGAATCTGAAACTTCCGTACAATTCGAGAATGCCGAACCCACTTTTTCAAACGATTTGGATGGCGGTTGGATACGAGGCAGACTGTCTCCCGGCTTGCATCGATTTCTTTTCGGCGTCCCTGACCCGCCTTTTAAAGGTCATCCCTGCGATAAGAGGGGTTGAGATGAAAAACTAAAGTAACAGTGATTGACTTTTTAAGAGTGTGTATGTTGAAGGGGATGTTGTTTAACAATCCCCCTTCAACGCAGCGCAGTTATTCTGCACAAATGCTTAGTGAGAAGCTTTTAAAAAGCTTGTCTCGCAAATAACAAGAAAATTGTACGGAGTTGAGACAGTCGGCGACTGGTGCAGAAAAAGTTCGTTGCCCCTAGTTTTTAATAGAAATCGTCTGAGACTATTCTTTCTTTTTTTCATCAAAATTAGAATTTAAATCTTTGTTTTGCTATGTTACACATTAAATTGAAAATAAATAGAAATTTTAATTGTTTTCAGAGTCTCTCTTCTAATTTTTTTAATGTTTTAAGTATTTTTGGGTCATTTATATCCTAGTTCAAGATTAGCCTTAAGTTTTTGGATAAGCCTTTTATGTTGCATTTTAAGTATTAAGAAATGTATAACTCTAATTTCATTAATTGTATTTTCAGAATTTAACTCGAAGACCTAAAACGAATTTTGATGATAATGAATATTGAGTCTTATTCAGTGTGGTGGAGCACTTCATACGTGTATAATAATAAATCAAAACGTGGAAACAATTGAATAATAACATTTACACATAGTTGTAAAACTGAGCTATGTACAGTGCTGCTGTGATCATCATTCTATAAATATTAATACCTACATTTGTAGTTACTTTTCATTATAAAGAAGTAATGAATAAAATGTAAAGCTTGAAAATAGCGCACAAAAAAAAATTGATTTTAAGTTTTACTTTTCAAATGCTATAATTTCGTGGGAATTTGTGATGCGGAACAAAATTTATTGAAAAATATCATCAAAAAAGTTCTCCCCCCTCCCTTAACATTTGTTCCTCAGGTTCGAGTTGACTGTCTAGCGCAGCAGACAGCCTAAGAGCCAAAGAATTCTAAGATAATCGAACGTAAATATTTCTTAAGGCTGTAAAGTATTTTAAGGTGTTTTTATAACTTGCGTTCTCTCTGGGAATACTTTTCATGACTGTGTATTCACATGTCGCAATAGAGAAAATCCAAAAAATTCTTATGTATGTACCCCGGCAGATGTGCATGCAAAAAGTTGATGCTTTTTATTGTATAGCACTGGTTGGGATTGAACTCCGGATCTTTAAGTCTGATCAGCGCGGTGAAAGTTGAGAAAAGCTTTATGATTTTTTTTCTTCCTTTCATCTTACTGTTTGCAAAAATAATGTACAAAATTTAGTATAATTTATTCCTCATATACCTGGAAGTCTGGCTTTAAGTGTTTCTTTTTTATTCCTTTAGTTTTTAAAAAGCTTTTATTTCAATTAGAACAGTTGCATATGTTACAAAAATTACGGAACATTGTAGAAATTTTAAGATAAAAGCTTATTGTGCAAAAATAAAATTTCGAAAGTAATCTTTTCATGTAATCGCTATTTGATTATATGTAAAACATGGAATAATTAAGTTTCGAATGCTCATTCATATTTGTCATAAAAACAACATTTATAAGTAGTAGAAATGTACACGAACATTTACAATTATCTATTGTTCAAATTATTTGAAAATATTGTAAACATTAAAACTGCTT
>JAPDSC010015060.1:0-40261 GCA_026290005.1 Latrodectus geometricus | reverse complement strand
ATCCTCAGACTCTCCAGGAGAACCTGACCATCCTGGATGTTCTTAGAAATAGATATTTCACGAGATCTAACATCTAGGATAGTGGCATTGGAGTCTTATTATAAGAGTATCTACGTCTACAAATCTTGGTAGTAAAGTAATAAAATCAGTCACACATTTTGAAATAATTCTTTTAGGAAAAATATAGTGAAGATTATTTGCTGAATTCATATGTTGTATTTGGATTAGGTGGTAATGGATGGTCATTATATTAATAGCAAAACAATATAGAGTGCCTAGGAAAACTGTCCGGGACTAATAATGCTGGCCATATATATATATATATATATATATATATATATACACGATAGCTTTCCATTAAAATATTGTTTTAGAAAAAAAATATGCATATTTTGCACTTTTTTTTAAGGAAATGTAACATGGAATACAACTTTTAATGAAGTTATACAATGCAAACTATAAAGGCAGAAAGATATTTCTGTGCTTTCCTAAATCGCACTTTTTCAAAATTGCTACATTACGTTATTTTATAATAAAAATTAAAGCAAAAAATTATATTATAATAAAAATTTAGTGCTAATAATAATAAAAATTTAAAATGTAATAATGAATGAAAAATTAATGAAACAGTTATGTATTTTAATAAAAGTATACAATATTATATTTTTCACAATGTTTTTTATTGTTACATCTTATTTTTTTATATAATAATCCACGTTAACAAAGTTACAAATAACAGCATATTTTTATAATCAATAGTTTAAAATGAAATAAATACATAAATGGGAAGAGACATGCTTTCATTTACAAAATTAAAATAAAGTATTGCACAGGATATCTTATGAAATGTCTGACACAGTTTGATATATATTATAGTATAAAATACACAAGACATAATTTACTCTATGGCATTCATTCACATAATATCTCATGCCTATTTTTAGAATGTGAATTTTCACAGATGATTTAATTTTCCTGTTGCAGTAGTTTTTGCATTGAGAATTTTCTAAAATGATGAACTTTGCACAATTTCTAAGGCAACCGGAGGACTTATCATACCTCACAAAACTTTTCCTTCTGAACATTTATAAAAGAAATTAGTTGCAAATGGAAAGTATCGAGCTTTGATGATTTAAAGACAGAATTGCAACCGCAATAGACAACATGATTGCCATACTCTGATATGAAATAGACGAATGTGTAGACTTGGAAGTCCTCTGACAAGGACCCTAAAACTTGTTTAATCAATCTCGCCAGTGTTATTAATTTAAAACTATCTTTATGAATTATTATACATCAGAAGGAGTCAGATATTCATAGACTACCTGCATTGTGAGACATTATAAAAATGATTTTTTTCACCTATCTATTAAAACAGTCTAAACAAAATGCAATTTCTTAGTATAAAATTAATGTGAAAACAAAACAGAGACATACATAATTTATGTATATTTACATTATTTACATCGTACAATTAATTTATTCGTTTTGAAGTACTTGACTCATTCTAAAACGATGAAATTGTCTTTAAATTCCTCTAAAAGTCTAAAACAAACTCATTGAACCAGTTTTTTCATCATCATTTGACTTCAATCTACTAGCACATGCTTTAAATCAAACAAATATCCCCTATATATTGATATCCAGGTATCATAGTCTTTATATAAGCACATCTTCACGTTTTCAAAGTACCATTTTCACTTAAAAATGGTTCTCCAGTTTTTGATGAATATTCAGCTTCACTTATAAGAACAGCAACACAAGTCTAATAATTGAAAAGATTGAAAATTTTATTTTAAGTTATTAAAAGTAATTAAAACTATTTTTAAATTTCGAAATATCTCATAATTTTTTAATATTCTTACAATTCTTACAAATAATACTCTATTTCTGGTAATAAATAATTTGAAATAACCCATATAAATTTAATTTATAATTTTATTTATTAACAAAAGACTTGAATATTTCTAGACTTAATTAATAAATAATTTATAAATATGAAATAACATGCTTTCATTTACAAAATTATAATAAAATTTTATGTCCATGAAATGACTGACACATTTAAATATTTACTAATTTATTATTATTATAATGCATTTAATTTAATATAAATTTAAATTAAATATTTATTGTTAAATTATTTAATATAATTTACAATAGGAAATGATTTTTTTAATATAAATATGTGGTATTAAATTTTGCTTTTTAATTTATAGTATTCAGTAAATATTTGATTTTCTGAACAAGAAATTTATATAATTTTATGTGCAAACTGTATAAGCACAAGATACTTTTTTTCGTGAATTTATATGAAAAAGATAAGCAACAGATTTACTATATAATATATTATCATATTTATCTATCTTATTTTATTTGTAAGTATTTTATAAAATAGAATTCTAAATCCCAGTATTAACTAATTCATATTAAAATTGTATAACTGCGTACCATATTATTACACCATCACTAAAGTGAAAGTGTAATAATATTTTTCTGATGATTTTTGAATAAGTAAGATAATTAAATTATCATAATTTTCTATAATATAAATTAATATATTATACAATTTTAATAAACTAAAGTTATAGTATTCTTAATTCCCCTTAAGTTTTTTAGAATTGAATTTAGAAAAGATCATATATTTTTACTATAGGGAAGATAACAAAAATAATTTTCCTTACTAAATATTTAAAGGAAAAAAAAACTCAGAAGTATTTTTGATCTCTAATTTTATTATTTTTAATTCTTATCCTACTCATTAACAATATATCAATAGAAAGTAAAGAAAAACAAATTTATTAAGGAATTCATAAGGACATTTAAATTAAATTATTGATCTGTTAATTTGGGTTGTAGAAATTTGTCGAAATAATTTTTCTAAAATTTATTTCGATAAAATGCAAACAACTATAAATTTTCACATTACTAATTAACAATTTAAACTTCTTGAAAATCAATTAAGCCCAAGTACTTGATTTCATGTACTCATTATGACATTTATTTCAGATTAAAATGAATTTAACTTTTTCTGCAGCAACAGGAACTAAGTTTGTTTCACTTATAATTACTCTCTTATAATTCTCTTACTCTAGTTCAACAAACTCATATAATCAAATAAATATGAAACATGTTATCCTAACATAAAATTACGTTGAAATCGAAATAAATATTTAGAAAATATCTTTTTTCCTATACATTATGTTTCTTTGAAGAATTGATAAATTTGACACTTAATATATTTTATTTTTAATTTGGTACAGTTGTAAAATGTGCCTATTTTTGTCTAATTAATGTAATCTAGTAAATAAGGAAATTTAAATGAAATCTTGTAATAAGACTCCTTTGAAATTATCTTGGCATAATATTTTCGCAACATATTTTGATGCATTATAGACCTATGAAAAATAATTTTTAATCATTATAACAGCCTAACACAAAATATTTGTAAAAATAACTTATTGCGCTTCCTAATAAAGTGTACTTTGATTACAATAATATTAAAATTTATAATTAGATATAAATACATTTATAAATGTTTTTATATCTAATTAACAAAATCTTTGTCAGTAAATTTGTATCTTTACCACAATTTTATTTATAAAAAGTACAAATTTTGCTGAATTGACTGAATAAATTATTAATAATAACAACAGAAATATTAAAATATAAATGTGGCATATTTATATCAACGTAGGTAAAAACAAAATTTCAATTAAAACATTCCAAAATATTTTTAAAATCTTAGCTACATTCAGAATTAAAAAAACATTGTAATGTAAAAATATACAAGTAATTCCCGTAAAGGGAAATTTCACAAATATGATAAAAAAACCCATCGAATATTTTAAATTAAAAAAAAATTAGTATAATCAGATTTCGACACTTTTTACTAACAAAAGAAAAAATATTTACTCTGTAAGGCAACCCTGGATTTAACTCTTTGTATGGATCTTTATCATCCTGTTGACAAAAATTAAATTTGTTAAATAAATAAAAATGATTTAAATTGAACAGAATTATAGAAATTTAAATTATATGCAAATTCATATCCATTTTCATCAAGGAAAATTGAATTAAATTTTAGAATTTAATATCAAGCTGAATTTAAATATGTAAATGCTCATATATCATAATAATATAACTTTATTTTTAATAAGAATCTTTATATAAATATACATTCACTGACTCCATTCAAATGATAAAATTACGATCCGTTAGTTTTTTAAGTATTATAACTGTGACATTTTCAAGGAAAGTATATAAATTATATAGTATTTAAAATATCTTAACTAATAAAAAAATGTAAATGCGAAATTAAATTTAATATTTTATAAAAAATCAAATTTTTTTAGATTTAGTAGTTTATAAAATGAAAAGAAATTTAATTATTACTTCTTTATTTTACTGCACCATATTTGTGATATTTATAACAAAATTAGTTTATGTAATATTAATATGAAATAAATATTCATAAAATACATGTGAAATAATTAGTGTTGATGACAAATTAATTAAATTTTTCATATTGCAATATTACTAATATTACAGTAAAATACTATTTATATTTTAAAGACATATTTTTATTTATGCAAAATGAGAATTAAAAGGTTTTGAAATATGTAATAATGCAACTTATTTTTTCATAAACTTATTTAAGAATATTAGTTTATATTAGTTTATTTCATTGTAAATTAAAAAAGAAATTTTAAGTTTATTATGCACTAGAAAACTCAAATATTCAAATTATGTTAGTCTAAATATCACCCTAACAAAACAATCGTATTTAATAAAGAAAGAGATTAAAATATGCTTTAATAAATTATTTAAATTAAATAACAAGCGAAGAAAACGAAACATTACTTTAGTTCAAGCTTAATATACAAACATATAAATCAAATTAAAGAAATTAATAAATCATCAATATATAATTTTCATTTAATAAAAGAATTTAAAATATAATAAGTGCATGTCTAATTTGAAGAAAATCATCTTTTAAGACTGCATGTTATTTTAAGACTTTATGTGCAATATATATAATTAAAATATTTATCATGTTAAGTCATTCTACTAATTTAGATTTTTAAAATTCTATTTACTAATAATATTAGCAACAATTATTAATTTCATTTGATGATTCAAAAATTACAAAACTTGTTACATTTCAAATTTACAATGTAATAAATTTCGTAATTCATTCGAAAATTTTCAAAAATATATAATTGTACAATAAATTAAGAAAGTTATAAGATTTTAATATAAATAATTTAGTTAGAAGCATTGTAAAATATTATAAAATAAGTAATAAAATTATTAAAGCTAAATTTTAAAAACTACAAAATTTCTTGAATTTCTAAATTCTAAGCATTAAATCGTAGTAATTTAATACCCATTTTTTAAATTATACATTTACTGTTCAGAGCCTATAAGTTTATTTATCAAATCAAATTATACATCTAGGTGTATAGTAAAGGACTTATAAAATGCATTTGGATTTATATTTTAAATAATAGATTTATATTTTAAACAATTTTTAATGCTATATATGTAAATGTAATTTCTTCCCCTTTTTTAATAAATAAATCAGTTTAATATTTTAATAAATGTACAATTTGTTGAGGTATATATATCACTAATATACTTTCAGCAATTTATGTCATATTTAATACGCTAAGATTTTATTGCTCTCGCGCGCAGCTGAAATGCTAAATTTACATTTTCTTTTTCTTAAAAGACTAAAGGTACTGATTTGAGTTGTAATCCCAACCTTATAATTTCAAAAATTAAAGTAACTTACATATTTAAATTTAGTATAAAAATTCGAAATTAAAATGTAATTTACATTAAAATATTTAAATGAAAAATATTCATTAATATTATATTCATACATTTTATGGAATTAGCTAATGAATTTTCAAATGTCTAAGTTACATATGTGTTCTTTAATCAGTCAGATAATTGAAAAATTATCTTGAAGTATCTGAATGATTAAAGAATACCCACACTAAATCAACTTGCACAAAAATATCAGTTTAATTTTATTTTTAAAGCTTTTTTTTATAAATTTCCCGTGAATCATATCGACTTTTGTGTATGTTGATGAAATTTTCAATTATATCTGGATACATTATATATAATATTATTATGGTCTGTTTATAAGAAAAATTTTATTGTGGTAAGTGACACAATAAAATTTATCTTTAATGAGACATTTTCAACAAATAAACATTTATTCCATTTTTATAAAAATCAAAATATATTTAATGTATTTGATTTTGATATTAAGTATCTAAATTTAAAAAGTAATGTTGTCTTACCACAAATTCAATTAGCTGCATATTAACGCATTCCATCATCTAAAATTTAATTTAGTATTTAAATATGATACATAATATAGAGTAGATTGCTTAAAGTAAAAATTAATAAATAAATATTCGTAAATAGAATTATCTTAATTTTAAAAATTTACATTCATTGCAATATATATATTGAAATACTGTTTCATGATTTATCAATTATACCATAATAATATCATGAAAATAATAACAATATAACAAATAAAGTTATCTTGGATTAAGATAAATACATTTTTTAAAAGATCAAAACATTTAGAATTCTTAAAAAATATTGCAGAAGTGTTCATATAAGTAGAAAATTAGCAGATTAGATAAGATAAAAAATATAAGTAAAAGTAAAGACTATAAATATCTTGCAAATTCAATTCCATGGGAACTATTTTATTAAATCAATTTAAGGATTTTAAATTAGATTTTAGCTTATATTTTAAATTTAGATGCGAATAAATTTAATCTCATTGCATTGTCCGAGTTTATATATACCTTGATATTATTTTAGAAAATGAAACGAATCAAGACCAAACATTTAAAAAACAAAATTGTACTTGTTTATATTTTTATAAAAAAATACAAATTATGGATCATAAATTAAAAATAATAAAATATTTTACAAACTTAATGATTTGTACTAAAACATTTATTCACAAATAACAGTTTTGACTTTCTCTTTAGTACCAAGAAAGATTAAATGAGGGAAAGCACTCTAGGGGAACAGTATAAAAATATAGTAAATTGAAATTTATGCATCCTCAGAACTTAATAAACTGCATTTGTAACTTATTGTTATTCATAGAAAAAGCAATTTATAAAAACTTATTTACGGATAGGTTTGTAAAGATGCAGTAATCTGCTTTTCCATATTCCTAATAAGAATAAAAATACTTAAGCTTACAATTTATGTAAAATGATGAAATTTTGAGTCATATTTCTAAATTAATAAAAATTGTTTCGTTTTTTAATTATTGATATTTGTATTTAATTAAAAAATGTATTTTAATGGTATTGATGATCTAGAGTAATAAAATTAAAACTAAATAATTTTAACTTTTTCAATTTATTGAAAATTTTGTGGCACTGATTTCCACATGATATCATTTTTATGCTTTTTATGAAATTATTTGCATTTAAATTTTTAGTGAAAATCATATTTGCGTATTTATAATTATGCTACAATTACTTAATAACATGAGATTGTAGAATGTTGAAAAAGAGATTATTTTAATTTAAACTCTAGCAAATTAATTATAAAAGTTACCAAATGGGAAAAAAATGCATAATTCATTTTTTTTAAAAAATATATGTAATTGAGTTAAGTAAAGCAAATAAAAATCCTTACTTCATGAAATAATTATGAAAATTAAAAAACAGTGGTTACCAGATAAGCTAAAATGTTCTATTGTTATGAATATTCGAAACTTTTATTTTTATACTATTTGATTATACAAGTTATTAAAACTTGTGCACAGAATATAAATATTCAAATGAGACAATTTTTTATTAAATTAAAATCATTTATAGGTGCAAATTACTTATGGATATTTTAAGCTTATAACAAATTGCGTAACTTTAAAATCTATATAATCATGTATTTATAAATTAATTGACTATAATTTATGTAATTCTAAATAAATTTTTTAACCTGTATTTTATATTTGTGAACACAAATCAGACATAAAAATCTTTAGAAAATTATAAATTGTATAATTCTAAATCTGGTTGGATCATATCAGAGCCCACATCCTTGGCGCGAATAATTTTAGTTGGCGATAAATTTCACTAGTCTTGGTAATCCTACTTTGATTCATTTCAGATAGATATGATAAACTTAACTATTTTTGAAATTCTTATTTCACCATTTTTTTCTGCATTGTCATTTTTTTCAGTTTGTCCCCAAGGGCGTGGGCTCTCTTCTAGGATAATCATATATTTACAAATTGTATGACTAAATTGAACAATCCCGATGAAACTTTTCTTACCAAGTTTAAATTTATCTTTTCTTACTAAGTTTAATTACAAATCTATTACGCAGATTTTAAGCAAATTATAAATTTTGAAATCTTAAAATCCACTTAATTGTATAATTAAAAATTACATTATTTGTAATTTACATAAATTGCAAAATACATAAATTACATTACATTATTTGTAAAATACATAAATTGTATTATCCTGAAGACAGATTTTCACACTGAATTTTAATTACTGTACAAACAAATACAAATCGCCCATACAGATTTTCAGTAAATTACATATTGCACAGTTTGAATTCCATTTAATTATATTTCCACTAGCTGAATATTTAAATAATATAATTATAAATGTCTTTTTATTCCGGATTTTAATTATTCATCGTCTGCTTCAATTTTAAGCAATTTACAAATTGCGTGATTTTGAAAATATATAGCTAACTGGTGCTAATGTTAATTTGTAAGATTCAATTTTATTTTTCAAATATAATGATAAAATATATTTGAAAAATAAAATTGACTAATTAAACTCTGTTAATAAAATTCTGACTTATATATTATTCATAAAAAATAATAAATATTAATTTATTTATTGATCAATACATAAATTGTTTTGATTTTATCTCGAAATATTTCATTGTATTTTACAGATTTAATGAAATTATAATCTTAATTCCAACTTACTTTGGTCCATTTTTCAGGGTAGGAGCATACGTAATGACGAGTATTCTCTGCTTGTATGTCCGTTGATATAGGTATGCATGTGTTCATGGCGGTATGAAACTTCAGAAGAATAAAAATAATTGAAAACATCTTTCAATCACTAGTGCTGTTATCAATATAATATTTTTTAAAAGGGTAAAGTTAATAAGCTCATTAACTTATTTCCTATTTATTGTGCTTGGCTTGATCCTTTTAACTTCAGAAAAATTGATAAAAAAAAAAGTAGCGAAAAGGTTTTTAAATTATTGGTATTTTTACTATTAAAGTTATTTTCAATATTCTGAATTTTAGAAGCATAAATTTAACCGCTGAAAACCTTCCGAAGTCATTTTTTCAATAAGAGCAAAATATTATATTTTATACAATTGAAGTTAAGCACAACTATGTAACTTTTATAAAAAAAATTTTGTTTAAATGTTTTATGTATGATTATTTAAGATAATTTCTCCAGACAAAGTTCAAGGAAATTATTTTGAAAAAAATTAGTTTGCTAGTCAAAATATGTTTCTTGCTTGATCAAACATAAAACTCAACATTTATTTACATTAAATGTATAACGTCTTTTAGTCATTATTTAAAATTTATATTTTTTGTGCATGAATAATTCATTAAAACTAGAAAACACACTTTGTAGCAGAACAACGCCCTCTAACGGTCAAAACGAACTGATTCATTATTAGATAAGCTTAGAAGCTGCTGTTGCTCGAAGATGTCTCGAAGAATTATTTTGTTGTTATGTCATTTTTTTATATTATGTAGTGTATGTGCTATTTTCTCTTTGTGGAATACAGATTTTGTTAAATAATAAAAATAATATTTGAAAGCTAGCCGTGGTGCAGATTATTCCCCATACTTATTCCACAGAAGGTTAAAACTTTAAATTATTTTTAAAAATATTATCAAAAACATTAATTTACGCTTTCACAATAATTTCTTATAATGTTATATTAAATGGTAAAGCCTATTATCTCAAAAAGACGCATGAAAGTAAAAACAAATCCCATAAAGTTTCTCAAAAAGTTAAAATATTATGCCATGAAAACGTGTACTCTCCATGTACCGATTTATCTATATGTTTTTTTTAACTAAGTAAAATTAAATGCTTGAAATTATATTCACTTTTTGTCTGTGAGGCATAATTACATTTCTTATAACATTGGCATTCTCAATACTTACTTCACTGTTTAAAACAACACTGCAATCTATTAAATCTTTCCAAAATTTTTCTCCATATTCTCCCGCTAAATTAAAAAAAAAATATTTGAGTGAAATATTTAAGTGAATATTAAGTGTACCTTAATTATTATGAATTAGTGAAAACATTTTCACTTGAATTTTCAAAATTAAGATGTTACAAGAATAAAGTAAGAAATGTTTTTCCAATTATTAAAAATAATGAATACAATGAGCAACTTTGAATCATTAAATACACTGTTAAATAAATCTTATATCAAAATACAATACTGTATTCAAATCTTTCTTAGAATGAAGAAGTAAATGTCTACAAAATTAAAATATTTTGTGATTTAAAATTATTTTTACTATATTTTTAAATATAGTTATATTTAACGAAATCATTTTTCTTTTCTCAAGCTTCAATTGATGGAATTTTAAGAGAAAATGGTGTTATACGTTGAATAAAATAAATTAATATTATCTAGATTATATATATAGATCTATATATATATATATATATTTAACTTTCCATAAATTATAAATTAAATTGTTTCGTTCCTTTTGAAAAATTTAATAATTTTTGAATTTTTTTTAACTATCTTTTAATTAATACCTACATTTAATATTCAGTATTCTTTATTTTCTTGAGAACAGTATATACATTTTATCAAAATTTTCTTCAACAGAAAGTGTCGTGTTATTTAGACTCCAAAAGAACTGTAACATTCTATTTGATCTTGTATGTAATATATATAAAAATTAATTTCTCTTAAAATTCTTTATTTGGATTTTTCGAAGAAATATGGTAATTCTGAAAATAGATTAAAATTCCCTTCTGGGAAGTTAGGAAATGGAATTAGATTATTGTTATGATTTTGCAGGGGTTTTTTCCCCTCAAATCATACCATTTTCAAATTAAGAATACTTAAATATATTATTATGTATGCTTTTATGAGACTAAAACCAAATAAAAAAACGTTTGAAGTCATAAGGGTATATTTTTTAAACACAAGTTATACAATGGTGTGGAGAACGAAAATTGCTTATCACAAAAAATATAACATTTCTTCTGGCAAAATATTTACAGATAATCAAAGATGTCATCAATAATAGGATAAAGATTATTCTGACGGTAGAAACATTACTTTAAATGTCAAATGTTAAGCTGCATTTGACATTTAGAAATTTATTTTTTGCAATGTTTTTATTGCATTTGTCTCTAGAGAAATGTTATGTTACATCAACCGTTTCAATCCAAGTTTTTCAGTTCATGCAAAGAAAATACTCTAATCTAATTTTAAATATAAAACTATTCAAATGTCGAGAGAAATTTTATACAAGAGATTGAGTCAAGCTTAATTTTTATATGCGATTAATATTTGGATGTTCACATTTCTTTGCGCAATAAAACACGCAATTTAAAATTTTACTTTTCCAACATTATGCAATAATATATTTTTAAACATGAATCTTTTATAGAGTAACTAAATAAAACTTGAATATAATATTAAAAAGTGTTTTGAAGTTTGTTGAATGATCACTAACATTTCCCGCTAAAAGTAAAATGTGAAGCTTAAAAAATTCTAGAAATGTAGAATTCTCATTTTTTTCTAGCACTAATAAATGAATAATATAATCAAACTGCTACAAAATATTATTTTCTGTATCTATACATTTTGTTTAAAATGTTTCCTTAAATTATTAAGGAAATATATATTAATAAGTTAACTGTTGCATAGTTGGATCTTTAAAAGAATTTAAATCTTCGTCTAATATTTTTTTGTATATTTCTAATAAATGCATATTTATTTTCATATAATTTTATATATTTCGTCTAATTACTCTTACTTATACGAAATATGGAATAAATGTTTAATTTAATCAAAATTATTAGCTGAATTTATACTATTTTTTAAAAAAAGCTCTTAGAACATAATCAACGTCTACTTTGTAAGCTATTTTTTGCTAAAAAATATTTAAGTAAAAGATTATTATTAAATTTAAAAAAAATTGACATCAAAATAGTTAATATGCACTTATAATTGATAAATAATTCAATTCAGAAACAATTTTTAATAAATAAATAATAATGTAACGGAAGCGAAAAAAACAAAAGCTACAATGCAGAACCAATTGTTTGTTATAAGCCTTTCATTGTAATGCCTATCAATTTGCACTTTTGTAGTCTGAAATAAATACCAAACATCTAAATTTGTTTCTTACAGAATTGTATCCTACGGAATTCTCTAGAACTTAGTGCTACTTACTAAAAGTAAATAAAAAAAAATTGAACTGTAAAAACTTTATAAATTTATAAAATATAATAAAAAATTTAAGTTAGAAATTATAACAGAATAATTGATTTTTATTATCCAACAAAACTAATCAAAAATACAATTTTCAATATACTAATGCTCATTAAGGAAAAATTTTTAAATAATCTTTTAATTTCAAATGTGATTATTAGTTACTGAATATTAATTTAAATTGTGTGAATTTAAGTATTTTAAATTAATTCAATGATTTAACATGAAATATTTTTTAATTTTTAAATTAATATGTTTCACAAATTATTATTTTTTAAGTTTTTATATCAATACGGTTTCAAATGTATTTTATTTCCATATTATAAACTAAGTTATTTTACTTGAGTCCTAACTCATACGTTCAATAATTTAAATTACTCACGTTTTAAATAATAAGTATTATTTAAGTTAAATTGGTTAAAAGGATGAGTAGCATTTTTTCAAATTATCAATAATTCGTTAATTATAATAATAATTCGTTATTATAAGAGAGTAAGTATTCGTTAATTATTCATTTATTATAAGAGAGTAAATATTTTATTTTTACTGAAATAATTATTAATATTTTATTTGCTGATATATAGCTTTTCATTATTTAACAATACTTACCGGTTGAATTATATTAATATTCATAATTTAGTAGATTTTGCTCTGATAATGAAGAAGTTGATATCTTAGCATTCATTATACCGAATAAATGCAATGCAAATGCAAATGATATAATGATAATTTAATGTATTTCTCATTTATAATATATCAAAAAGCAAATTAATATGTTTTAAAAAAAATAATTTTGAATATCCTTAAATGTATACTGACAAAACTTTTTTTCCACCATCGACAATATATATATTATTTTTAATAGCACTTCATAAGAAAATTTTTGTATTATGAATATCTTCATAAGACATTAACTTTTTATATTTACGCATCATTTATATAAAATGTCTATAAAAGTTTTTGCATGACGAGTTTTGAAAATATGAATCTCGTCAGAATTATGAGAAACAAATTCAAGAATTTTTTTATATTAAATAATAAAAGTGAGCTACAGAAATAGGTTTTAAATAATTCTTTTAATTGATTCCTAATTTGAAGTAGTGATAAAATCTTACAATAAAACGAAGCAATGCAAATGCCACCTAAAAAATTTAAATGACGTATAATTGTTTGTCAAAATTCTATGAGTCAGTTACTAACCTTAAATCTTTCGAAGTTTCTATCGAATAGTCTTAGAATATTTTTATTTATTTAATATCATTATATACATTACAAAATATTAATTTTTAAGTCGCTAAACTTATTCATAATATTCCCATCAGTTATTAATTTTTTGTTTAATATTTGCATTTTTCTGTGGTAATATTTATATCAATATTAAATACAGAAACTCTTAAAAGCAATATAAATTTGGTTGTTACTTTAATTCAATTAATTAAATGGCAAAGTTCCATTTTCAACATGAAACACAATTTCTTAATTTTAAAAGTATTACAATCAATAATAAGTTTAATAAGAGAAATTATATTGTATCTCACAAGAGAATAAAAAATTATACATGGTAATCAAATCATAATTGTCCGTTTTCCAAAGACATTGCAGTAAAAACCACATTACTATAATAGACAATAATTATTGTTAAACTATTTCAACTATGAATATCATCTTCGAAATTATGAAATAAAATTTATATTCAAATTCATTCAAAAATAATAATTGATATATTTATTTCATAATTATGAAGTCAGTATTTCTTAATTATCATTAGCTTTGCAGGAGGGAAATAGTTTTCAAAGATAACTATAGACAAAATTCAGATGTTTTTAATATTTACATTGGTTGGCAACAATAGAGGATCGTTAAAAACCAATTTTAACTAGATGATATTTTTTATCGATAAACAAAATAATAATAATTAAAATTGACATTTGTTTTAAATCAATTAAAATAAAAATGACACTTACAACACATATGTTTCAAAACTGGATCATTATTAGAAGAAATTTGCATCATGCAGGACATAATGCCCCACGTGCATAGGATTGTAAACAATTCTCTCTTAATAACAACGGCAGACATCACAATCTCGAACCCGGTTACTCGCTGCAATTTTTATGCATTCTACAAAGCTAAGTGTCACGCAGTCTAGTGAATTCTGCTGGAATTTAATTGGTCACCTTGATTGCATTTGACTTCCGATCTGTGATTAAACGCTCTTAACAGGGACACGAGGGATTTGCTTTTGCCGCAGATGGATTCCTATATTTTGATGACAGGGATTTTCGTTTCTTCTGAATAGTATGGTCTGCATGTTTGTTTACATGTCCCACGCGTGTGCGTAAAGGCGTGACGCTAGTACATTCAATTCAGAAGAGAGTGGGTGTTTTTAACGTGGCAGGTGTGCTCAGGATAATCAGGATCATTCAGCGATAAGTCTAAGATATTGCAATGTATCATTTTTGGATGGCCGACCTTTCATAAATGACGACAGTAAGTCATCAAGGGATGATGTTTGCGCAACCTGATGTACCCTTGATATTTACCAAGGCAGATAAAATCGCTACACGGAATCTTTATATTTATTTGGATTTCACGGCAGAAATGAATTTATTTTATTTGCTTCCAAAACTTTTTTTGATGGCCAAGAGTTTTGTAAAAACAATATACCTCAAATATAGTATCATTTAAAAATGCCATGCAGGAAAAGATTAAATGTACATGATAATGTTAGTTTTCCTGTTGAACAAGAGTAAAAAATAAATGTATTAATTTGTTAATTTAGCTTAAAACCAAATTTCAATAAAAAAAAAATAATATATATATATTATAGTAATATTCGATATATATATTGTATATAAATTTTAAAATAATCTTTTAAATTTTAAAACATTATTTGCTTTTAAAATCGATTGTATATTTCGTAATTGAAAATTTGCAATTAAAAAGATATTTAACCAATATAATAAACTTGATTATTAATATCATCATTTAACATTTTTAAAAATTTCTTTCATTTGTCTTTTATTTACAACTAAAGTCAAAGGAATTAATAAAAAATAAATGTTTATTAGACATGATTTAAAGTATATATTATAGAAGAAATCCAATTTTGTACATCAGTTCTTTCCATAGTATTCTTAAAATTTGAAGAATGTTAATTTTTATAAAAGTATGAATACTTTTTGGTTTTATAAAAATTGACATGTTTTTATAATACATGTTTTTATATACATGATTTTATAAAAATTTATGCCCTCAGTTGAATTTACTCTTTTCGTAACTTCCAAGAACTTTTTAAAAATAATAATTAATTAGAAAATTGGAAAATTTTATGGATATTTTAATAAAGGAGAAGAAATAGGTTATACAAAAAACTTAGTTCTAGAACATGTGAGTTTTGTTTACACATTACAGATTTAGTTACATTTGTTTAACTCTGTAAATTTGATTCAGGAACACATGTCATATATGTGTTTACTGTTATTATTAATTTTTAAAATTCCACAATGACATTTCTAATAATTTAAAGAAATATGTAACTGATAGTGTCAACTATGAAATTATTTTTAAAATAAAGTTCTGAAATGATTCTGATGTTCAAATAGTTTTATCTTATGCGAGTTTTTCTAAACCTCGAAATAGCAAGTCTAATGTCTGAAGGTAGCGTAAGATATAAAAAACTGAAATCATCACGATTCCTTAGGAATGCAATATTATTCACAAAAGAACTATCATACTTAAAATATGATAAAATATGAGTCAAAATAGTTCTGTTTTTCCAATAACAATGATTATCATTTTCCTGTTATCGAATAAGACATTATAGAACAAGATGGCATATCTGGAAATATCTTCAAATATATTTCTTAAAGAATTAAAGGTTCATAATAACCAATGCAGAAAATCTACATTCCTGCTGTTTCGGGAAATCCAGAGAAAACTCTAAGCTTAAATGAATAATTTGTGTAGTTCAAACAATTAATTGAAAATGTTTGCAGTATGATTGAAAGTATAATAGGATGCCCCTATTCAACATATGTTTAAAAATCAATTTGAATCGACTTTGCAGCAACGAATATTTTATATTAAGAATTCAAATCTTGAGCAAAATCAGATGGCAGGAACTTCTGAATGAGGGAAAGTTTTTGTGGATAAACGATAATATGGGTAGATTCTACAAAATCATGAATAAATGTTCACACTACCTATACTAAGATTAAATTGATCGTTTCAAGTTCTAATCTTCAACCTCAAGATACCTGAGCAGGGCATCGAGAACAAATAAATAAGCAATACATTCACAATATCTGTAAAAAATTAAATTGACAGTTTCAATATTTAATCTTATCCATCGAGAAACCCGAAATGAAATTTCCTTTAATATGTCTTAGAATAGGTGTTCTGAATATCT
This sequence comes from Latrodectus geometricus, assembly GCA_026290005.1. Classification (NCBI taxonomy): domain Eukaryota; kingdom Metazoa; phylum Arthropoda; class Arachnida; order Araneae; family Theridiidae; genus Latrodectus; species Latrodectus geometricus. The sequence continues at coordinate 23,322 of JAPDSC010015060.1, read as the reverse complement.
ATAGTTGAACGAATAGATGAATGTCTTCAGTCGAAGTTAATATTCAATCACTAATATATCCTTAAATATTAAAAATTTTCCAACAGCATGAAATTAATATCTGAAAAATAAAATTTAACTAATGAAGTATTATAGTATAAACTCAATTTTTTTCAAATTGAAGAAAGATTAAATGAAAAATCTTGTGGAATTTTTGAATGATCTTTAATAGCTTCTTCGTACGGCAAAAAAAGAATAAAAAAAATTAGTTATTTTTAAATTTTCATGATAATTTGCCTATTAGTAATCATTTATGTAATTAATTACATTTCTTTTTATTATTAGTATAAATAGTTGAAAATAGTAAGGATTTTTCTGATGAATAGGTATGGACTTTAGCAAGCTTTGAATACGAAAGTTATAATAAGACAAACACTCACACTGACAGTCCTTAACATTTTAGAAATACAAAAATATGATTAAAAAATAATGTTAATTAATAATGAATATATTTCTTTAATAATACACAGTTTTATTGATATATCCTTATTCCGATCAAATATCAATTAACATATTTTGCTAACAAAAAATATTCTTAAAATACGACTACAAAATTATTTCTTTATTACACAAATCATATATTATTTTTTCTCATATTCAACTCAATACTCAATATATTAATTTATCCGTATTTATTCTGATGTAAGCACTAATTAATATTGAACAACATGATTCAGATAATAAAGCTATGAAAATCAACATTGCGTGTTAAAAGTTGCTGTTTTAAAATATTTATTTACTACATTTTTATGAGTAGAGTGTAAGCATTAAAACGATGGATAATAGTGTAAGCATTAAAACGATGATAAAAATTAGGAAACTACGTTATGAAGATCGTTACTATCGCAACCAATTAGGAAAGAATGAGCTTAACAGACATATTTAAAAGAAAATATTAAATTAATAGTCATTATGTAAGAAATCTTAATCAAGTGAGCTTCTACATTAATAATGATTTAAAAAATACACTCTAAATAAGCAAAAAGCCTAAAAGTACTTAATATTTACTCAGAGCCCGAATATGATGGAGTATTAGAGAATATTAAAATGTTTGCAATGTGTTTCATGGAATTAAGTTTTTAAGAAATAATGAATACTTTACTTTTTAAAAATAAAATAAGAAATATCTGTTAAAATTTAAAAAATATTGTGAAGTTTTGTAATCAAAAAAATACTGTTTAATACTTTAGTATTTGTTAAGTAATCAGAAAAAATATCAGATAAATATTAAAATAGATACTGTTTTTAGAATAATAACTAAGACGTTTACATGCATAGAAGATAATCTGTAGCAGTGCTGTATATCAACCAATGAAGCGTTTAAAGGCACATTTGAATATTTTTATTTTGTAATGAATATTTTTATTTTTTAATAATCCTCAATAATATCCAGATTTAAATATGAGGAAATTATGTATCCCGATGATGAGATTATACAGTAAAAATAAATTAATATAATGACAAGACTGATTTGCATTATCTAAATTTAACTTTGCAATAGAATTTACATGAATATTATTTACAATTTCCAAATAATAAAATGAATAAATATAAGTCCATTCGTGAACTTAGGTAGATTTTCAACAGTTCTCATTTATAATTCATTTTATGCACTTTTTCTTAATTGATTTGTCATGTATAAAACACAAGACTTTGCGACTGTGATGGGCACATTGATGACACGTGACATTTCATTTAATATGTCGTTTACGTTGGCGTTCCCTTCCTTCCGAAGATTAAGGTATATAACTTTTTAAAGAAAAGATTAATATCATTCAATATAAAATCCTATTTCTACTGATTCAATTCATATGAAGCTCATAGTTCAAACTATATTCATTTTAATAAAAGATTTCTTTTCAAAACATTATCATTTCAAAATTACTTCCTGTGATAAGAATTATTTTGATTTCATCGATAGGATACAATAGTGTTATCTCAAATGTTATATTAAAATTCATAAGCTATATATGTGATGAAAATGTTTCAATTTGAATATTATTGTCATATTTTAAATCTATTTTTTTAGGAAAGGAGAAATTTTTCTCAGATCATCCAGTTTTCTTTTAACCCGATTGCGACGGGTTATTCTTAAGAAATTGAACTTTGTTTCGATGCACTTTTACTTATATTTTATCTACAATAATTTTCTTGTCCTTTTAATACAAGTACAAAAAATCTTTATCTAAATTAATATTTATTTTTTAATATGTTTTTTAATCTTTCTTTTACTTCATCAAAATTTTGATAACTTTCAACTTGAAAGTATATGTTCTCATGACATTAAAATCATTCATAATTGTGAGCAAAACAAAAAAAAATCTGGTAAATAATTTGGATTATTATTTTTAGCTTAATATTTTAATTTAATTGTATACACTATACCCTCCTTGTATGGTATATCTAAAAAAACGTGAAGCATATATAAAAGTTGACTTCATTGAAAGTAATAAAAAAAGAATATACTTTATATGTAAAAACAAATAGTCAACTGCAGAATATTAAATGATGTTAGTCTTCATTTAATTCTAAAACAATAAATAAGTTTAATTTATGTAATTATTAATCATTAATTAAGACGGGAACCAAAATTTAAATAACCTTAACTTTCCTAACAACTCCTTCTAATTTTTTCATTTAATTTTTAATATATAACTACATCTGTAAAAATTCATTTAAAAGTAAATACAAAGCATACAAAAATGTTCAATCAATTTTACATTTTTAATCATTTTTAAAAACGATTCAAGTCAAATATTTTTTTAAGCAAGTACCTTAAAATATTCTTTTCTTATTAAATAAAATTATAAAATATTAGTTATTTAATGACTTTTTTATTTAAAGTGTAGAAAATCAATTGTCAAAAATTTTAATAGTAAACTGAATAAAAAAAATGAAATGCAACCAATTAATAAGCAAACATAAATACCAAAAAAAATTTTGAATTTACATTTCAATTATTGAATTGATTTTTTTCTTAAGTAAATCATTGAAATTCGAAATAAAGAAAAAATTGTAAGCTTATCTTTTTCACTGACAAAATAGCTGTCAGTTCAGATTTCGTTTACAAAGGAAAGATAAAAGAAAAAAACTAGAAAAATAAATTTTATATGATGAACTTATACTAGACGTTGTCAAAGGAATATCATAGAACCAAAAAAACAGTTTTGTTTTTATGTCAGTACATTTATCTATTCTTTTCCTCTCTGAATTGTTTTTATATTAATAAATAAACTATTTATATAAGACTTTATATTAATAAATACATATTATTAATGCATATTTTTAATAAATTTTTTTACAATTTTCTTAAGCATTTGATAAACGTGTTGCCAAAAAAGAAGAAGAAATTATTTTGAAAATGTAGGAAAAATCATTTTTTGTCTTTAACCGTGAAACTTTTTAAGAATTAAATATAACAAATTATTTTATCCATTTTACATAATTAATGTTTCATTTGTTTAAATTTGCGTATAATATATATAGCCTTAATTTTTATAAAATATGCAAATTTAATATTTTGAATAGATCAATAACATCAATAATAACAATTGATGAGAACAATGCATGTTTATGCGAGTATATTAACGATTGACTTTATGTTTCAGTGACTTTAACCATATCTCCTAGAGACGGATCATTGTTTATCTTGTTTGCCAAACCTCCAAGGGATCAACAATGATACGCTTTTATTTTATTGATTACTTATGGTCATTAGCTAGAAAAACACATTCAGATATAAATTTCTAGATGAGGTAAAGAAATTTTTAATCGAATATTTCTTAGCATTTCCATTTTTTGTTGAACGATTGTTGATGAAAGTTATCGTATTCCTAATATTATTCTCAGATTTTAAATACTTGCGTGTATTGATATCTTTACTGGAATATTTTTTCAGCTGTTTTTCAAATTTGGAAGAAAATTCAACTGTATTTATAAATTCCAGAATTTTTCTAAAATATTTATTAACTATTATATATAAAATCAATAATTAGAATGATCAACGAATGGAAATACGTTAAATAAACTCTTGAAAATTTAAAAAAATTATTAATTGATTCTTAGAGCAGTTGTCAAACACTTTATTATAAATGTTCTTTATACAGTTAAAATACAAAAAAGAAATTGCCCAAATAATATATCTCAGTACATTACTATTTCAAATTTATTTTTTCATGGCTGATTAAATTTTCTGAATTTAGCATTTTGACAAAAGATTTTTTTTGTGATGTGTACACATACACTTACTTTTCAAAATAAATTTACTTCAGAGTGAAAACTTTTATGACTCTGTTCCTTTTTTGTCTTTTCATGGTCTAGTTTGTTTATGTTTAGAATGTAGCAAATTAATTTCTTATAGCCTTTGTCTTTTGGTTTTTGATGATTTTTTTTAAAGTAGCATAATATTTTTCATGGTATCTAAAACCTTAAAATAGTTTATTTTATTTTATTGAATTTGAAGCTTCAAAAATTAAGTCATTTGCATCTTTTTTTGAAATCATATCACAAATGTAACTATTGTGATACACTTTCCCTCAATTAGCTTTAAATTTTCATCAAATTTTCTGGATTTTCAATAAATATGTATTTTTTACTCTTTATCTCTGTTCCTAATATGCTATATTCCTAATATGTATTTCTTGCATAAATATTTTAATGAAAATTTAATAAATTTTAATAGTAAATAAAAAAGTTATATAAATCTCAATCGAAGAAAATTTTTAAACTGAAACATTTTTAGAGAAATCATGATAAACTATTTTCTTTCAAAATGACATTAATTTTAAGTATATATATATAAATCTATTCTACTTCATTAAAATATGACTCATTTATAATTATAATTTATAAGTGTGAATTTTACATGTATGCATATATATATATAGATAGATATTAGAGATGAATAAAATATAATATATATTAGAAATGAAATATTTATATAGATATTAGAAATAAATATAAAAATTTGTTTTCTTAAAAGCCTTTATCAGAATTAAATTGTTTTCTTGCAACAAAAATGTATAAAAGAGGATATTTTGCATTTGAAAATAAACGAACTAATCTTTTCTTATATAGAACACAATGGTGCAACTTTGCATTGCATGGTTCGTCATTTTTATTGCCAGTAAATTAACTTAGACACAATTTTTGTTATTCAATATACTGCAAAAGTACCTAAAACTAAGTAAAAAAATAATAAAGAAAATATAAGAAACAATAATGAAAGGGAATAGCAAGCACAGACAGCTTTCAAACGGTAAAGTGTTAAAAGCAGTTCTTGTTAGTTACGGCTGTAGAATGGCTCCAACAAGCGTTATATCTTTCGAAGGGAACAGACATAAGAGAATCCTATATAGGTGAATTTGACCTCACATGTGACAGACTGCGCATTTTAAGCCAGCCTGCGGCTTTTCCTTTTGGCACGAGTTCTAACATTATTGATTGTGTATGGAAAGATTGCGGACATGTGCCATCATTGTGTAATGTGGTGAAATCATTAAAAGTATACAGTAAAACTTATTTTTCGTAAAATAGTTCAACTCCAAAATGGTTACTAAAGTTGATTTAGAATTTCGTATTTTTAATGATGAATGGACCTAGAAATATTTTTTTACAGATATAAAACATACACCAGTTGTCTCATCTGCAATGATGCTGCAGTAGCCTTCAGAATATAAAATTTCCTGTCATTTCACAGGTAACATGTAACATAAGAATTTCATTTACAAAGTAATAGTTGAATATGAAAGAAAGCAAAGTATAAAAAGATTTTGTAAAAAATTATCAGGCTGCTAAATTTATTCAAGAAGCAGCTACATGTGTAAGTTACATTCTAGCAAACAACATTGCTAAAAATAATAAAGCTCTCACCAATCAGGATATCATTAAATAATGTATGATCTATGTTTGTGATGTTTATGTGCTGATAAGAAAAATACTTTTGAGACTGTAAGTTTATCTCGAAAAACAGTGACTTCAAGGAATTGAAACCATCGATGAAAATTTGATATAACAATTACAGTCAAATTGGTCAGTTTAAATTTTACTTCATAGTTACGGATGAAAGCAATGGTATAAATGATTATAAATGATACTGCTCAATTAGTATTATTCAAAGCAGGTGTTGATAAGAACTTTAAAATTACCGAAGAACGGGTGAGCTTGCGTTCTTTAAACAAAACCACAACGGGATGTGATTTATTTCTTGAATTTCATGAAGGGCTTTTAACTTTGAAATAATATTACAATTGATAGAGCAAAAATGTGACAGGAAAAAAAATCATGATTTCTTGGACTTTTTAATTATAACTATCACAGGAACAATATTGTTTTCCTATCTTGTATTATACATCTAGATGCTATGTGTAAATCTGCATTGATTATGAAACCCATGCTTAATGGAGTCGTGAAGCCTGTAAATGCTCTTTGATCTCGTGGGCGGCTTATTCGCAGGCAATTTCGAGATTTTCTCCAGCCTGTACAATTTGAATACTTTGATGTACTGTATTACATAAAAGTAAGGTTGCTTAGTGCTGGATATGTTTTCGAGAGAATTTGGTAACTGAAAGCCGACATTGCGTCGTTCTTCAATGAGAAACGGTATTCTGTGGAGTGCAAAATGTTAGATGATACCAAATTTTTTTAAAAAAATTGCATTTTTCACCTCTTTTTTTTTTTTTTTTTTTTTTGTCATGTGAGCTACTTGAATGACATACTGCAAGGAAAAAATCAATTCATAGACGATATCTGATTTAATCTCAAAGCTTTTAAGCTAAAACTTAATCTGTTTGCTGTGCTGATAGTTAAGAATGACTTGTCTCTTTTCCCGAAACTATATTCAATATTCTCTGTAAATGAAGAAAATCTTAAAAATTATGAAGATGGCTTGATAAAATTGCATTTAGCGTTCGAACGCAGATTTGAAGGTTTCGGTGCAATTTAAACAGAATTGCATATGCTTACCATGCTTTTTAACATAAATTGTAAAGTAGTGAGGTCAAACTTGCAGCTTGAATTAATTGAGTTGTAATTGAAGTTAGAATTTTACAAATCATTATCGAAAGTAAGTTTCTGTACTGAGTAAAATCAGGCAAGGGAGAAGAATAAGATTTAAAAACCAAAGGCGTATCGTTGTTCTGTAGTTATCAATAGTACAATTTAATGTTAATATATTTATTGACAATAAAATTAAACCAAATAGAATAAGGTGACAATATATTGAAAGTGCAGTTGTTACAATGTGAACGAATTCTCCTATTTCGTTTCCGAATTCCAACTTATTGCCATCTCGTTTTTTATAAAAAAATATGTTTCTTAATCAATCAATTGAAATTAAGACGATTATAATTATCACAATTAACTTTTTTACTTTAGTATGTCATAAAAAATAACTATTTACAGTGATATTCTTTATATTTTACAAAATAAATCTGCCTGTTCGAAGAACAGATTTTGATTGTTTTTATCTCCGATTAACTATGAATTTTATTTCTGGTAGATGATTTTCTCAATGGTTCCCCAATCAGATTTATGTCACATCATTTTCTATAGCAGTCAAGTTAAGAATAAGAAATATTTTCAAAAAACATTTCCCACGTTTTCTGATGCTCATTTTTTCTTTCTTGAATAAACAAGCTATTTATTCTTGTGTGGATAAATTAATATTTTCATTATAATTTGTAAATTTGAGATGTGAGATTTGTTTTATGTAGAATCTATATTTCATAAAATTTGCGTATGACTGAAAATCGAAATTGTTTCATGCAAATTTTAAAATTTATTTATTATTATATATAGTTTGCTACTTATTGTCTTATATTTACAGTATATTTATTTTTCATTAATTTAATAACTATTTTTAATTTGTAGTGAAAGAAAGCACTTCTAAAATAATGAAAAATGAATAATTCATAATTTTTCATTTAACATTGAAGTTTTTCATGTAATTTCACAAAAAAATTTTTATCACATTTTTCATTGTAATTATTTTATTATAGAAGTAATATGTTAAATTGTAAAATCTATTCACAATGAATAAAATCTAGTTCTATGTAATCGTATTACATTATCGATTACACAGAAATCATAATATCGAATTTCCACGTGGATATAGAGAATAATCTCGTATAATTAAAAATACTCAACATTTAGAACTCAAATTTAATATTAACGATAATAATAATATTTGATCAATGTTTTAGCTTATGTATTTGCATTGTGAAGTATAAATCAAAAATTTATGATCGCATTTTTTATTTTAATATATTATGTGTTTACCTCATCCTTTCTCTATGAAGTTAAATTCTTTAAAAATACTTTTTAGCGAATATTTTTTGGTGAAATTTAATTTTTGAAAGCTGTTATAAGTTAAAAGGAAAATTTGACATAACATTGTTTCATAGGCATAATGGACTTGTGCTTTTATAAATTCAGATTGTTTTAATAATAAATAAGATTTTGAATTGAATTATACTCTTGAGATAAAAAATTGTATTATTTCGAACAGAAAATGTTATTATTAAATGTTAATTATTCAAAAATATATCTAATCAAATCCCCTAGTAAGTATTTAATCAATTAAGATTTAATAAATCAGAAATAATAATAAAAGATAATACTAAAATGTGAAAAATTTATTCTCATCATACCTTTATCTCTAATGAAATTTTAATGTTATATTTAATGAACCCTAAATTGCTAACATTTTAAGTTGTCAAACTGAGGGATTGTGAACCAAAAGATCAAATATACATCACAAGCAACAAAAAATTATACCTTGATATTCAGTTTTTTTTTTTTTTTTTCTAAAAACAATAGCAGAAAAAATTTTGTTATCTTTTTTAGAAAAAACTTTTTGTAATCTACAATTGGTTTGGCTAAAATTTTGAAAAAAAATTATATAATAAATAAAGGCTATATATTTATTTAGATCGAACAAATAATTAAGTATATTAGGAGCTTAAAAATTCATTTATTGCTGAAACCATGATTTTTTTTACTAATTTTTCTTTGGAATGAATACAGAAATAACTTAAAATCGTTAACATTTAAACAAAATATCATGTCAATTATTTTGATTTAGATAAAAAAATAATTGTTTTTTAACTTATAAAAATATGGTATTTTGTTCATTTCTTATTACCTTGTTTAACAGTTAAAAGATCCTGCCTAAGAATTTTTTAAGTGTTTTAGAAAATTTCATATAGACCATTTGAATTTGCTTGGCAGCCTTCTACTGTTCACAAATTTACATTTTGGAAAATTACAATTTTTTCCAATGATAAGTATAGCATTTTACAAATTTTAACTATAAAAATATATCTTCAGTTAACGTTTGCCTAAAATGGCAGCTTTCCTGTAAACAAAAGCTTTTTCCTGTAAAATATAAGTTTCTTCTTGTTTTAATTAACAGTTTTCTTCCATTTAAAATTACAGTATTCTGCAAACATTTACATTAAGAACACTGGCACTGCAAAAGCTAATTTCTTCCTACAAATTTAATAGTTTTTTTTTAATGTACATATTTGTTTTAATTCATGTCACAGTAGTTTAAGATTGTGCATAAAAACTTTACTGTAACTGTTTACTGTACTAATTTCTAATGATGAAGCAGGTTTAAAACACAGTTGGAATCATCTGTTCACAGAAGACTAAATAGCAAATAATAAAGAGAACCTGCGCAATGATGAATATTCAGTTCATTCTATCAAACATTATACAACTGCACTTGGTAGCTTTTACTTGGGTATTATGTTACCCAAATGTGACAATTATGCGTACTCAATTGCTTCCTCGGGTAAAGATGAACCTGAATTGACAAGTAAAACAGAGACAATGGTTAAATATATTTAGAAGTATGAAATAAAGTTATGCACTGGTGGGTTGTGGAGGACAATTCATTGTAGGAGAAATTAGATTATCTAAGATGTTTCAAATGACTCTTTTTTTTACCTCTGGACATGAAAAGGAATGGAGTGGATTGAAATGAAATGGATTGAAGAGAAAAATAAATTACACCCATGCCCGAGCCGGGATTCGAACCCAGGTCCTCCCCAACCACAGTCAGTTACGCGTTAGGCGGCTGAAATAAATATTAATGCAAATAAAATCACAGTTCACATTTCATTCTGAAATTTAAAACAATAAAATAATTATTTTATTTATATGTATTCCTATTATATCCTTAATAATCATTATAAATTATAATCAAATTTCTCTTTTAACTAAAATTTTTAAAATACTTATAAAAACAATTTATAAACTGAATTTCGAATTCAAATATCGATAAAATAAAATTACTTGGCAATTTTTTTGAATTAATAAACATAAAATTTAAAAAAGACATAATCTAAACATTTATAATCAAAATTTTTTCATTGCGAATTGTATATATTTGTAATTAAAACAATATAAATTTCAACATCTCTAATGCCATTTTATTGAATAATATTTATTTAAAAATTAATAGTAATAATATATATAATAGGTAGGTTATAATTGTTTAGATTGTATTTGTGTGCAAAATACTTCTAAATAAATAGAATTACATTGGTTAGTATACCGTTATAATAAATATTTAAGCAATGAAGAATGAATTGTGTGATATATATATATATATATATATATATATATATATATATATATATATATATATTACGAAAAATTTGCCGGCTTCTAAGAAATGTCGATTTATCAAGCTTTGAAATATTACATGTATAATTTTTAACAGTAAGTTCATAAATTTGTTGTTATGAAAAATATTCATAATATGTGTATGGGAGAAAAGTTTTCAAAGCAATTCAATAAATTTTGAATTCAATCAATAACAATTAACTGAAAGTAAGATATTGCCAGATTTATTCAAAGAATAGATCTGTAAAGTAAATTCAAATCTACAGATCAAAAATTAAAGAATAAAAAAAAGTAAAATGGGCGAATAATTTCAATCATCAAATATTTGAAACAATTCTTTTTCTGCATGACACTGATATTAAGTGTCCAAGAAATAGCTTTTACTTAGAAATAGACTGTATAGGTTAATTTGTAACCATTTCGTCCTACCCCTACTAACAGAATTCTTAAAAAAAATATCATTTCATTACACTAATCTCACAAAATAAATTTTTTATTCGATTATAGTGAAAGAAATAATAAGAATTAAAAGTAGGATTATAGGAATTATAAGTTTTGAATTTGTAGAAATTTGTGAAATGTAAAAATATGAAAGGTATAAATATTATCTGTTAAATAGTATAAGAAAATTTCCTTAAAAAATTTAAATAAATTTAATCTAGGCAAATGAAATTTTATCAGGATGTTGGTCTCGGGCTAATTTAAACTATCAATTATATTTTATTTCGAATTTTTTAACACAACGCTTACATTTAAGTTAAACCTAATTAATACTGATTTGTGCTAATCGTAAATTTATTTATGTTTAGCATCATTATTCAAGAAGTGTTACATCACTTTAGTGATGTAACACTTCTGAAACTCTCCTCACGTAAAAAATAAAAAAATAAAAATAAAAAAAAGACAAATGTTCCGAATCATTTGTTTGTTGCAGCAGCGCCACTTTTATATTTAAAAAACAAAAAAAGAAAAAAAATGTGAGTCGAGTTAGAGCACTTGAGTAGAGAAGATGTAAAATGAGTGAGGAGAATCAGTTGCATAAAATAAAAAGTTTTTAAATTTTAAAGTTTCATACAGTTCATTAAATTCTTCTGAGCTATTTACAACAACATGGTTTCTTTTCTTTTTTTTACATATCAACTATATGTACTCATTGAGGAATTCATCAATCAGATCCCCTTTCTTTCTGCATTTTTACATTATAAATTTTTTATTAAAATAACGATATTTATTATTTTTGTCCATTTTTAAAAAAGTATTATGTTTTCCAGCTGTAGTGAATGTGATTACATTTTTTTTTAAAATGACAACAATTTTAATTGAGAACTTCGATGAAAGGAATCCAACTTCAATATCTATTAGACAGATAAACAAGGAGAATTTTCAAGCATTTTATAACTTATTAGATTAGTTCTGGCTAATTTGTATGTGAATTTATTTTGTAATACGAAGACGCGTTTCGAACGAAGTTAACTAGCCAATACTTATGTTTTTCAGAAATTAGTTACATATTTTCCTTAAAATGAAAACTGATAAACTTGACTCGTTGATCATATCTATTACAAGACATGTTATGTTATATAATTTATTTACATTTGTATATAATTTCCAAAATTATTTATGGAGTAAATTTTCTCATGTTTATATTTGTCAAGCTTGTCGCCGACTGCGGTCACTTATTGCTGAAAAAGATTTAACAGACATTTTTAGTTTAAAACGACTTCTCCAAAGTATTGCAAAAGTCTACATTTTACTCGTGAAATAAACAGATGAGCTGATTTATTTGAGGTCAGACATTCAGCTAAACATTCAGCTTTTAATTTGGCCATATTATAATTTGGGAAAATAAAAGTCGAAGTTATTTTAAAAATAATTATTTAAATTTTTGAAGAAAATATCGTATACATTTCAAATATTTTGAAATTTTTTTATGAAGAATTTATAGAAACGTAAAAAAAAATCGAGATAGTCTGGAAACAATCGACAAACCTAGAAAACAATCGTACAAAATTTAAGCTCATGGCAAATGAATGTTAAATAATTAATGTTACGGAGAAAAACAAAATATATATTCAAAACATAATTTAAGAAAATAATAAAATAAAATTAAGACAAGGAAAGACGAATAAAGATTTAAATATGAAATACAAAGTAGCATAACATAAAGAAATGAATCTGTATATTCGTTTAACATGGTTTCAGAATTATCTTCAATAAATCTTGTTATTATATTGTATTATTGAATAAGAAATGCATTTTGATAAGAAACTCAAAATTTTTATAACTCTTATGATATACTATTTAATGTGTTTTAGGTAAACACATAGCTTATTTTCTGACTAAAATGGAAAACGGATTTGGGAACCAACTTTTAGAAAAGGAATGTTCTAGTTAGAAAACATAGAAGAAAGAAAGAGGCTAAAATTTTGTCATGTTTTTTTTTGCGAGTGAGAAACGTGTGAAGAAATTTAATTTGGAAGAATTTTAAGGATAAACAGCAATATTTTTCATTAGAAACTTTAAATCTAAAAAAGGAAACGTCTGGTAATACATTTCCTACAATTCGTGCAAAATAAAATGATTTTAATGGAATATCATATATATTTAATCTTAAAATTTAAAGAGAACATAATTAAACATTAACATGTATTAGATTGTCGTAGAGACTCAATTTTTTACAAATGATTATTTCAGCAATTTTTTTTATTTTTATAGAAAAAATGCATGAAATTAAGCATTGTTTCCTGTTTGATATTTTAATTAATTTAAGCCCTTTATAAATTGAAATTAACACCTGTGTCCAGGGCCGGCGCTAGGGGTGGGCAAGCCGGGCCATTCCCGGGGCGGCAACCTTAGGGGGCGGCAAATTGGCCCTGAAATTAAATTTTTCAAACTTTTAAACATTTTCTCTTTCTAAAATAATTGAGTTTTGACCCATGATATACTAAACTTTTTTTGTTTAAAATAAATCATATTTTTATGCATTAAGATATTTGGAATCAAAACCCATAACACCCTGTATATATACAGGGTGTTTTTTAAACATACAGCAAAAATTTCGGTAACGGTAATTTTTTACAAATTATTCAATTACTTGCTCTGTTTGATCCAGTAATGGAAGAGCATATCCGCAGAGTGCTTAAAAAAAGAAGCTAAAGTACACTATCTCGGAAAAGAAATTCAAAATCAATTGATTATTCTTTTAGCTGAAAATATAACATCTCATATTTTATTTTACCATTAATCGTGGAAAGGGTTTAGGTTATCTCTTTTAATTTTTGCTATAAAGGGGCGGCATTTTACCTCTTTGCCCGGGGCAGCGAAGCTTCTAGCGCCGGCTCTGCTGTGTCTTCAGTCCAGGGTATTGTTTTTAAACTAGAGACTTCTCAGAAACAGGCTTCACCGTACCTAGCTCTGAAACAGCCTACGACAGCTACGACAGTATATAAAGGGGTGGTCCGTGAGAAAATTTCGCTGGTTCCCAGAAAAATTGTAAAATTTCTTGTCCAAGAATGGATGGCTAACAATGCTTGCAGAATGATGGCAGATATTTTCCCCTGTTAAATGAGTTAAATATCCTTGTTAGGACAACTAAAGGACGTGCTCACACAACGAAGTGAAATGGATGTGTTTCAAAAGAAAATATTATTATGTTAAACGCGGTTGGTTGAAGACAATCTGCAAATGTTTTCTAATTTTCATGAATATATAAATTAAAATGATGTTACCAACAAGTAGTAAATCTAGTTTTAAAGCACTTGGAATCCCTAACAGAATATTTTGATCATTATTACGCAAGGAATGGAGATCCTAGACATGATAATATAGATCGATATTTGCAGCGAAAATTAATAATAATAATTTAAGCACGCAAAAAAATAATCTCATCGATTGTAGTCTGACGTAACTCTCAAATTTAAATTTCATTCATCCTTATCAAGATCTCAGTTCTGGCTTCACATAAAAAAGTAAATACCCTTTTCTTAGTGAACAGGTGATGAAAATTCTATTTCAATTCTGCACAAATTACTTATGTGAAAATATCTATCACAGCCATCGAAACAAGGTACCAATCTAAGCTTGAAATAAATCCAACTCTCCATCTTGCACAACATTGAATCCAAATATCCATAATACTATTTCATGCAGGAACATCCATCACACAAGGAATGTATAATGCTAAAAATTTGATATACTTAAATGCCAATTTTTAATTGTTTTAACAGTTTTTGTTTATAAAGCTTCCATAATTTAATTACAATTAATAGTTTCATTTTATTAATTAGGTACATTTTATTTGTTCTTAGACCACAATTTTCTTATAAATAGATTTAACATTTAAAAAATCATATTAATGGTCCACGGGATTTTAATTATAAATTTACTGGTCCGTGAGGTCAAAAAATTTGGAGATCGCTGGTCTAGGATAAATGATTGTATTAAAATTCATTTATTTTTTGTCATTAAGAATAGTCGTTTTCTTGAATATAATCGTCGAAGAATAGTTTTTAACTTGCGAATATTTATAGTGGAATACTTAAGTACAAACACTTAAGCAAAATTTCTTCAGGTAATGTCAATTTTGTATACTAATATTAATGGGTTTTATTTTTGAACAATATTTGTAACAAATAGACGGCAGAGTAGTTAATATGAATTAGGAAAATAAAATATTATATTAAAATTCGCCAGAAGTAGATAGATGGATGTTAAATTCTGCATACATATTTTCCGGAAAAGGTACTTGGGAATTTTCATGGTTTTCTCCTTTGCGGTACATGAACACACCGCCCACTTTCTATGAAAAGTCCTCTATGAGGACAAACACGTGTTGGATGTTTACAATAACATAATACAATAAGATGCTGCTTTGGCTGTTAAGATGTCTGCATTGCAGTATGTATAATAATAAATATAAAATTTATATACATCACTCTAAAAATTTGGTTACAAAATTTACATGATGTGGAGCCATATAAGATTGTAGAATTCGGTGCATGAAGATTAGGGAAAAGTAGAACAGATGTAAGTAAATAAACAAAATGAAATATAATTTTTCAACAGAAAAATAATTTAACTTTATATATTCCTTCTCTATGAAAAAATAAATAGAACGATTTATAAAGCAAACTGTCCACAAAATTTAAAAATGGAATTTCGAATAAGGATATTGTTTCATACATTTAATCGACCATTATTGAAAACGGTATGACAATTCTTGTGTAGATGTTTGTATACATTCGTTACTACGCATTACTTTAGTATGCGTAGTAACGTAAAGAACTTAATTGATTTTGTTATTTGTGACGATAAAAAACAAAAATTAAATGACGTACAAGACAATAAAATGTATCTATAAAAAAAGTAGGGAAATATTAGTGAGTTGTAGATGACAAATGATAATGCTGAAAAATAAATAAAACAAATATGATTTAATTTGATTAAGAACTGTAAAACTATCCCTGAAAAACATCGAATTTTTTAAAAAATTTTGTCTACAGTTTAATAAATCTTATGATTTCTGAATTCTTTTTATGTTTCCCCCATTTATAACTATATTATAGATATAATAGTAAGAAAACTTTAACATATAAGCAAATTAACAGAATTTAGTACATTTTGCATTACATTAATAAGCCTAGAATTAATCAATTTCAAAAATAATTGGAAAATTTTAGAAAACAATAAAAAATTTTAATATTTGAATTTCACAGATTAATTATTTCTTGTAAAATATTTTTAAAATATAATATTATTATCCTGAAAATTAAAATAGTTTAAATGAAATAGGACACGTTTAAATACATGTGGTTCCTATATGCTTTTGTTTACCACAATTATTAATAAATGCAAAAATCCAATTGATACAAAAATTGCGCATACATTTATAAAAAAAATTTATGAGTAGCAGAAAATATGTCAAGGATTATATTTTTTAATATTTGTTTTTGTTGTTGTCTTATCCCATTTGATCAGCAAAGACATCGGTTCAAGTCCATGAAACCGTACGGGTTGTGACGAAGAATGCGAGATGCAGCTTCAAGGGATTTATAACTGTAGGGCATAAAAGGTTAAACTTTCATGCATATATATATATTTTAAAAGGGGGAACAATGTGTTCATTTATAATTAAATTATAACTCATTATTTAATTAACCTAATTGTAATTTCTAATGAATACTTAATATAGATTTATTCCAATTATTCTCGAAGTCTAAATTAAAAATTCTTTATTCCTTAATAAAGGAATATTGTAATGCAAAAAGAAAAAAATAATAAATAAGGAAGAAACAAAACTTGAGACTGATTTACTAATAAAGTCAATTTTGAAAGCAGCTATAAATTGTGAATAATTTTTTTTATTCCTCATGTAATAAGTGTTCAAGTTATACTGAATGAGTTTTTAAATTTATCAAATCAAATAACATACATCAATTTCATATTTTTGTTCATTGTCTCCTTTATTTATAATTTTGGGGATTATCCATATAATAGCCTATCCATGATAATCATATCACTAAATTTCACTGTACTTATTCACTATTTTGAAAATCTTTGTGACTGACTTTCTAAAAAACAAATTTTATTTTTTAGAAAAAATGTTTCAGGTGGAAGAAATGGCAATAAAATTGAACACAATGAATTTTTAAATTAACATGGGTATTTGTAAATTCTAAAGATATTAAATGCAGAATATACAAGTGTAGTAAAAAAATTTTTAATTAGACATTCACTCAATTCAAATTCATGAAAGACATGATCACTAGAATTTGATTAATCCTTTAAGCTTTAGAAGCTTTTTTTCATAAGAATTTTAAAATAGACAAAAGAGCAAGTAATTCCTCTTTATACCCTCTAACTTTATCATTCTGAAATATTTTAAAACCAACATTTTAAACCACACTCAAGTGGGATTGAAAGCACAAAGTATCCTATAGTACTATAAGTGTTATAAACTTCCAAATTGTATAAGTGTTAATGCAAATGTAAATGCGCAGCATTCCTCTCCAGTTATTCAATAAAATATAATTTGGAATCCACATTAAACTGCATATCTCGATCTAACCAGTCTTCAAGAGCAAAATAGAACGCCAAACTAATCAGTTATAGTTCAACTCAAAATCTCGAAAGAAATATTTAAAAAAATAAACAACTCAGATTTTAAAAAAAATCAATGCGTATTAAAAAAATTAATTTATTTACAAATAAAATAAATTACACAGTACAAATTAATAATTAAAAACATTTGTACACATTTAAACAATTAAGATCAATCAAGCAAATTCTTATTAAATGGCAAAAACTGAGCACATTTCTCACTTTTGCATAAACAAGCTCGTGCACAACTAAGATCATTTTGATCAGTCTGAGACAATGAAAGGTCTTCATTCTCAATGAAGCCACCATAATTGTAAGTCAATTCTTGTAAAGGTTTAATATCACAGCTGGCAAAGAAGCAAATTTTTGGAATCATACTATTCGCCCGGATGGGTACAGATATTAAATTGGGTGAACAAGAATGGTTGATGTAACGTCCAACATTACCAACAAAGGTAGGATCGATTATTGTTCTGGTGCAATTTTCTTTATCTCCACCGTATTCCCTAAGAATGTATATATAATTCACAGCATCAAAGTTTTGTGACTTTAGTCTTTGTTCGGCTTCAGTTGCGTCAATTATTTCTCCTGCATACTCACACACGAAAGACAATTTCGGAATGAAATCCAAAGTCCGCACGCCAAATCCTTTTGAATCAGTCATGAAAACTTGAAGGGAAAATGTTATTCCACGTTGAACGACGCGATTGGCACAACTGATTTCACACTTACACAAACTTGAGCACTCGATGATAGGTTTGTCTGTATTGTTGCTGTAACTGTCGCGAAGTTTGTGATCTAGGTATACACTGGAACCAGAACACGAGCAATTATCGGAGCAATTGTCACCACAGTCACAGGGAAAAGGAACGCTTTCGAATTCTTCGACACAGGAGTCGCTGCTTAAGACACAACTTGCTGAATACTATAAAGAGAACAAATTTTTACTTTATACAGAGATATAACATACGATTAAGGATATACACTGATTTAACTCAGTTAATCACATTAAGAATAAAATAAAATAAAATTTGATTTATTTAATTTAATTATTAATACAATTTTAATAAATACCTCAGTAATTTTTTAACAGAAAATACTAAGGAGATTTTTATATCTATTACAATTAGATAATAGTTGTTGAAGAAATAGAACTAATGATGACTTGTAGAAGCTCTTAACATTTGTAAAATATAGTACGATTCATCAAAACATGGAGACTTTCATGGTTTAAGAACACTGAGATCAACTGATAACCGAGTGGTTAAGATCTTGCATTAGAAGCCTATGTGCAATAGGCCAAGAGTTTAACCAAGGAAAAGGTGGCTTGATGATATCTTGAACGACCTTAAAACCTTAAAGGTCTCCAATTGGTGAATTAAAATCAAGAACAGAACTGTCTGGAGAAGCATTGTGCTGCAGGCTAAGACCAACCTTGAGCTGTAGTGTCAATAAATGAAAATAATGAATAATATAATCTTAAATAAAGGATGCCACAGTTACGATTTTTATTCCCTTAACAATAATCTGGCAAACGATGATATTGACGCAACTGATTTCGCAATATTCAAGTAATACCGCAAAAAACACTTTACCCGAAATACCAATTTATTATTCGAATTTTATATTAATTATATGTAAATAATAAATATGAAAAAAAAAAACCAATAAAAAAGTTATGGAAGTAGATAATTTTGTAAATTTCAAGAGACTTTTTGCAGCAAAACAAATAATTTTATAGTTAAAAGTATTTCAAAGCATTTTTAAATTATGATACAAAAGTTTAGTAAATTATTTACATACATACACATACGTATAAAATATTTTTCAAAGCATTTAAATTCTTCGTTTTTGTAAGATTTTTACTCTCTACACATTTGAATTATCAGTAATTAAAAAGAATTTTTAAAAATTGTAAATAGAATGCTTATGGAAAACTTTAAAAGTGTTATTTATGAAAAACTTTAAAAGCGAGTTTTAATGCTATTATACAAAAATATTCGATCATAATGATCGGAGAACTTATAAGACAATAAAATTTGATGTCATTAAAATAGATTTTTTTAGTAGCATATAATAAACTCAAAAACATTTCACACGTTGCTATTAAAATCAATTATTCAATATGATTAATTATTAATTTGAATTTCATTCTCAATTTTTAAAGAAATTTTTTTTAAATTAAGTGGATGAATTAAACTAGTTTAAAAATTTTCTGTGAAATTTTATCAAGCTAAAAAAAAAAAAAAAAACATGTTTAAAATATCCAAATAAAACGAAATAAAATTTATATACTTATTTAGAAGAAAAACTTAATTCCTGTCTTCATTTTACATAATACACTAACTAAAAAAATTCTTCACCTATCAGATTTATTTTCAATAATAGAAAGATTTTATTTAACAATTAAGTAAAAATATTGAATGAAAGTGATTCGATAAATGAATCAAATACAATAAAAAAAAATTTAAACTTACTATTTACCAAAAATATTTTAAGCATTTTTTTTTATTTAAATAATTATTTATATCACCTTCAAAATTAAAAATAAACACAAAATGACGCTTGCTCTGTTAAACGAAATTTGAAACGAGTTTCTAATAGTGAAATTTAAAAATCCTCTAAAATTATTTTAAAATTGAAAAATTATTATTGTTGAAACTAAAAAACAATTTTACCATAAATGAAAAATTTTCACGACTAAACAAATATTTATCTATAGGCTGATGTAATTTTGATCAGTCCTGAGCGAGAAAAACGCTCTTTTTTTTTAAAAAAAAAAAATTATTCAAGAAATTCATGTATATTTATTTATTTTACTAGTATATAACAGTGTAATAAATAGATACACAACACTCACAATTATCGAACATCTAAACTCCAGGTGATACAGGGATGTAAAATACTTTGATTAAATAACCGCATAATTCAATTAACATTTTTACTTTTATCTGTAACACTCCAAAAAAAAAAAGTTTTATATTTATACTACAGTTCATTCTCACCTCAGTTGTTCAAAAGATTGCCAATTTCGTGAAAATGGAAATATATCAATATTAAAAATATTTAAATTTACTCACTCAAAAATAAAATATAGGCAAAACTTTAACTGAATTATTAAACATATATTTAAAAAATCTTCTTAATTAAATCAAGTCCCAAAAAGGAGAAAAATTTAAAAAGTAAACAATGAAAATTAAAAAATTGTTAAATTATAATTTATAAATTCCTGATACTAATTAGCATATTAATTACTTTTTTTCAATGAATTGCATTTATGTTATTAATAAAATTATGCATGTGTTATTTAATGTAACAGAAATAAAATATAGATAAACAATTTCACAGCAATTACAATAATTCATATTTCATTTTCAGTGATTTGGATAATTTTTAATTAACTTTGTTTTCGTTTTAATATCCAAAACTAAGTAAGTTACTTACACAAGCTACATAAATTATAATTATCTCACAAATGTAATATATAGAAAATCCTTTAATCAAACTATAATCTCAAATTATAAAGAGTATTTTGAAAATAAGAATAATCCTTAACTCTCAAATATCTTAGCTAGCTATTAATATCCTATTTATTATAGTTTTTAGAATTATACATTTCTGATTCTAAAAATCAGTTAAATTTAAAAAATTCTCCATGAAATCAATTTATAACCATATTTTAAATGGTTTAGAAGTTTTATAAAAAAATTTTATAGATTCTTTAAATACTAAAATATAAACAATGATGTAGTCACATAATGAACACAATCAGAATGAACACATTTTGGTTCTGGTGAACAATCCCTATATTCAATATTGTTCTTGGAGTCAATCTGTATAATCAAGCTACCTTGAATAGATCAAAAATTTATCAAACAAGTTTTTTTTTGATCATTTAAATATTGAAATATAAGCAATGATATAGACACACTAAGATAAACAAGTTCCCTATATGTTAATTAACTGTTTTACAATTCGCTTTGGTGAGTGCAGATATTTATCAATTATTAATATTTAAGAAGTAAATAATGGAAGAGAATAGAATAGAATTAATATGTTCAAAATTTAAAGAGCAAGAGACTTCTATTAGAAAAAAAGTACAATGTGTTTAATGTTTCAGCCTGTAGTAAATCATCAAAATTGGTTATTATGAAAACTTTTTTTGAAATTTAATAAATAATATTATTAAATTCAGATAGATCAAAATTTTATTAAAAATACATTTAATTACTTATAAAATAGACATTTTAATAGAAAAACTATTTCCTTATAGAAGACACTAATATACTATTTGTTTATAATTTTCCATTCAGTTACCTTTTTATTTCATTTAATTAATTTAAGTTTTTTTCCTTATCACTATTGTTTGATAACAATAGAACAGCATTAGTTTATAATCAGGATATCTAGAACACATATCATTCTAGCATAGTACAATTCATTTCTAATGTTAAAACTGTACCAAAATCACTTAAATTGTATCACTTTTTAATGCAACTTTTTGTTTTTATCAGAAAAACATTAGGTTACCCAATTTTTATAGCTTAATTAATCATGACTTTAAGATTTGTAATTGGTTCTTGGGCCTACAACTACAGCCAATATTTTTTCCAACTTCATGAGAAAATTTCATCATCATATTACAAACATTAAAAATAATAAGTTAAACACCATAAAAATGCATACTTATTCCAAGTTGAACATATACAACAAAAATTTAATAATCAGTCAAATATGAGATATAAATACAATTGTTTCTGGTCAGATACACATTGAAAAAGTATACAGCTAATATAATGAATGCTTGTTTAGTATATTTAGCAACAACAATTAAAAATCGATGAAAGTTTATATATATATATATATATATATATATATACACACAGTGAGATATATATATATATATATTAACACTTTCGTAACATTTTTGAAATTTGGAAACACCTATGACATTTGGAAACATCTGTGAATAAAAGTGACATTTTTAAAGTACTTTGTAAACAATAAAATAAAACAATAGAAGGACAGTTTTTATAAATAAAAATGTATATATTCTGGTAATAAATGGTAGCTTTATTGATATTCTGTAAGTCTAGAATTATTTGAAGAGCATAAAATGTTGAACCTCTCAGATTTTCAGAGGACAACTGTAGGAACCCATTTAACTGGAGTAAAAATGAACAAAAAATCCTAACTTTTAAATGTTTCCAGAGATACTAGGTCAAAAGTGTATGTCAGTATACACACAGCACAGCAAAAGAAGTTTGGCAAAGCAAAACAGGACACTAAAAGAGAAAGATAATGGAAAAGATCATCAGGTATTGAAGCCACTCGTAATGTCTGGAAAACCAGCAGCAAAAGTCACCACAGATTTCATTCCTCATCTAAATTCTCAGCGTTAATGATAAAGTTAGAGTGCATTTTCATAAAGAAAACATTTCCAATTCCCATACCACTTGTTACAGATATTAATGCCAAACATCATTTACAGAAAGAGGTGTTACTCACAAAAACTGGTTGACTGATAAGTGTAAGGAAGTAATATGATCTATG
>JAPDSC010015053.1:59490-76846 GCA_026290005.1 Latrodectus geometricus | reverse complement strand
TATATATATATATATATATATATATATATAATATAAACCCGTGGCATAAACTAAAATTGATTTATACTATACTTGTTATAAAGTTTTCTACAGAATACATCAAAATTCTAAGAAATACTTTAAAACATTGTACACAAAACTTTATATTTCTATTTCTATTATAAGCCCAAAAGATTTTCAACTTTATTTCAAAAATTATTTTAGACACAAAACAGAATCGTGAAAAAAAATTTTTTTTTCAGATTACAACAATATTTTCATCCTATCAGCAAGAGCTTTTTTTATAGAGAGCTATCAAATCATTTGATATGATTTGGCAACATCCCAGTTATTTCCTTATCTAATGCAGACTCAAATCTTTATTACCATTTTTGGGTTTGCCTATCATGGAATGGGTCTATCAGAAAAAAAAATAACTGAACAAAAAAAAATAAATTAATTTCTAGAAACATGTAATAGTTTGTTAGTTAATAGTTGCGTGTAATAGTTAATCACAACAATTAATAATGTAATAGTTTTGATTAAATTTTATTTTTTAATATATTTCAGCATTCAAATGTAATAATATAAGTTCAATATATAAATATTTTATGCAGTCTTTGGAAATACATTTTTGCTTATATCACACACTGAACAGCTCGAAATTTTAATGTTAAGTCCATAATGAATCAAAATAATAAAATCATTTGTTTTAAAATTTAAAGAATAAGTATTTTGTGAAAACTAAAAAAATAAAATCTTTATACATTTTGCATAAAATATTCATGATATATCCAATAAAGTCTTATAATGTTTTTAGGGAGAAAATAATTGCATATTTATTGCATAAAAAAATTACAAATTGAGAAATCAAAAGTAGAAGTGCTTTTATTGAGGTTTGAACAATACAATGTTTTCTCACATTTTTTAAATTAATTTTTTATTCAACTGAATTTTTTTTTCAACATTTCATTTATTTTTCTAGAAAATACTTTAAACCAGATATGCTCTTCTAAAACTTACTTTTACTTTTCTATCAGATCATATCCCATTTATATTCGTAATTAATTTCTAATATGAATGTGAAATTATTTTGTTGACTTTTATAATCCCCTTCTTATTTGCGGATAAATAATAAATATTATTGAGATTAATTCTAAACTATCTAAATTTATACTTACTCTTAGATATGTTATTTTTAAGACTATTTTTATTTTTTAATACCCTGAACAGAAGTGTTTTAGTTACAACTAGTAGTATTAAAAAAAACATTTTTTTACTAGGCAACGAATGAATTCGATGGTTTATTTTGGCTTAGTGGTATTATAGTACAAAATATTTTATGAAAATGACCAAAGCAGCGAATGCTATTTTAAAAATTATTGTTATAAAAGGAATGTTAAAGTTTTGCTGTAACAGAGGCAACAAAAAAATTCAATTTGCAAAAAATAAAACATAGGTTTTTCATTTTTACTTAAGAAAATTAATAATTATTAATTTTACTCTGAAATATGCATTTTGTCAATAGAATTAAATACTCGTCAGTGGTAGAATGCCGATTAAATGTATTCGATTGAGTTTATATTGCGTCTTCTCATTTATCCCTTAATACTGACAGAGAATGATTTCTAACTAATGCATTTCAGAACAAGTTAGAATTAATATTGTAAATTTTCCCGTCTTTCAGATATAATGTCCTCAAACAAACATCAACATTTAAAGAACACATTGTAATTTTATAGAGTAAATATTTTCGTATGTATAGAGTAAATATTTTATAGAGTAAATATTACATCTGCTTATTGAATCAGTGTCTGACTTTTATTTAGAGAAATTATTTTCAAAAATCGAGCAATGAAAGCATAAATTCAATAATAAAAGTGAAATTTTACTAAACACAAATTATGCTGGTGAGACAAGTACTTAAAATTTTTAAATATCATAAATTTACAGGAATCTGACTCTCTCTTTTCTAATTAAAATTTCATAATAACTTTCATTTTATCTTTTGTAAATTATTTCTACAATATAATCAAACTACAGATAGTTGAAGTTCCTTCACAGAAAAGAATGAAAATTATATATTATTAGGAAATATACATTATTTTAAGAACAATTTATTAAACAGTGAAAGTAATTTGAAAGACGATTTTGAGAAATTAATTCCTTATGCACCCATTCTTCATTCCCATTACCATTCTTCTAAATAACATGAAACAAATTAAATTCAAGTCTAAGTAAGATATACAGCAATTCATATTTAAATTTTACATTATGTAAAATTAAACTGAATTTAATTCAGGTAAGTAGAGTGATATTGTAGTCACCATTACATTAAAAGATAGATTATTTTTATTTAGAGTGAGAGAAGAAAACCTGTAGCCAAGTTAAAAATCAAACATGTTTTGCATAAAAAATGTCATGACTTATAGTATGCGATCAGGTATTTCCTACCAAATATAGTACTATCAAAATTTCAAAACAAAGCTGAGCAATAAGGCTAAACATGAGGGAGTTCTAAAAATTTTGTTTTGAGTACTACCAACAAAAAGAGAGGAGTCAATTAGGAGCTGCATATAAATTCTTCGTTCTTAATCATTCCAAGTTATTTGATAAAGAATGTTCAAGTAAGAGACTGATGACGAACCTGAATGTATGCTAATAATAAATATTTTTCAGCAATGTTGTCTGAAATGCATAAAAGCACGAATCTCATTTCAGAACAGTGAATTATGTAACATTGTTCGTGTTTTTAGCTTTGGCGTTGATTGATGGATTTGGAGCGTCTGCCTTATCATGTTTTTTTTTTATCAAGTCATACATATCTTAAAAAATCAAATACACATTTTGTCCAAATATTTTTAATTATCTCACAATGTTTCTAAATTAAATTGATTAAAAAAATATATTATATTTTAGTATTTATATAAATTGCTTAAATATATTTGTATATCAACAATTCTTTTGTAATATATCATAAATTAGTCAATTATTTTTATAATTTATTGATTAATACGCAAGGTACAGAAGTTGAATTTTGCCACTTGTTATTAGTATCCTCTCTTCCATGCCACAAATGCACTTATTTAACACTATATTTTGCCATTAGAAGATGTCCATTTGCACTTGAAAAACTAGAAGATACAGTTAACCTTGACAAATTATTGTCAACGGAATAAATAACTTTTAATTTCTCAAGCAAACTAACGATTGCATGCAGTTGAAATTTTACAAAATTAATTGCATGTGCAGAAAACACATGTAAATTAAAAACAATTTAAACACCATTCGTTACAAGATAATAAATATATTTTCGTAATTCCCCGTTTATATACACCAAATGCCTTGACTACAACTATTCTTACTTTACTTTCTTTTTTGCGCATAATTTCAATTATATTTACAAGTATGCATTCAGAAGAAGACAAATTGTCCTCACTTAGAATAATATTTTCTGCTTTGACCTCATTCTTTCTTAATTTCTATTTGTTCCTTTGTTGCATCTTATTTAAGTAGTCAAGTGCACATTTCTCTAAATTAACTTAGTTTGTTTAATAATTTTTTGAAGAATTTACATCTATATTTTCAGTTAAATTTGGAGCATTGACTGATGTAACGGGTCTTCCAAAGAAAATTGAGCTGAAGTGAGGATTTCCATTTGTCCGTGCCTTCTGACAGCTGTACGAGTGGTCCTGGAATAGCATTGCTTCATTCTATTTTTCAAAGGTCATGAACTCTTGGTAACAACAACTCTTTTATAGTAATATTTAATATATTTGACATCCACCACTCAAAGTCTATCAAAATATGGTGCTTTGGTAGGAATGATGTGTCAAATCACATTTTTACTTACTTGAATTTCGAAATTTGTTCAACTTTTATTGTGACAATTTTCATGAACTTTTCTAATTCTTTATTATCACAAATAAAGGTTTACCCATTTTCATAGTAATTTCAGCTTGTATTTGTCAGCTTTACCTGTTCTGTTAAAAATTCTTTTCAGATTAGCAATTAAAGCATCTCTTGTTCGATCACTCGCAGTTCTTAAGTATACAAAACAAATGAAAACGCATACATAAGTTTTCTTTGAAACATCCTTACGCTATTATTTATACTTTATGTAAAATGGGCTTTAGAAAAATTGAAATGCTACTAACATTAAACGGATAGTTTTTTTCTTATTCTATCTGTGGGAAGTTTTCCCATTATTTTATCATGAGATATTCAAGCAAATTGTACATGAATTTGCAACTTTTCTAAACATTGTCTATCTTATAAAATCCAAAATTGCTGGACTGTAGAAAAATTGAAGATTCGAAACGAGAATTGTTGAATTTATGAAGGCAAGATTTTTAAATTGAAACAATTCACAGTTAAATTAGAGAATTTGTGAACCTTATGTAACAATATTAGAAATGTTTTCAGCAAATTACTATATCGTAATCTGCCATCAACCCTAATAATATCAACAGAATCAATGAGAACACATATATTCTTTGGCTAGTTGTCAGTATGATATTACACTTATAAGCAATAAACTGTTTTGAAAATTCAATTTATTGCAATAATCTTATCCAAATATAAAATAAGCTCAGCTTCATCAATCTATTCTTATTCAAGTGCCCAGAATGTTTCTTAATACCAGATTAATACTTATATAAAAATCTAAGAATAAAAGTTAAAACACACATGCAATATTTTAATATACATGTTACTACGATTCAGAGTATCAATACAATATGATTTGTCATAAACAGCAAATGAAAAACTGTTCACAGTTCAGTGCCATGAGTTAACTTTCCATACCATCTCTAATCTGATTATCAGAGACTTTAAGCATACTCAATATTCCTTATAAAATTTGGACTGTTTAATCACAAATGACTTTTAAGTAATTGCGTTACATACACGGCTCAACTTATGAGATTAATTGAATTATCTTCGATCGAAACATGTGTCCACTGCTTTTCATAGTAAAGATCTAGAATCATAAACATATGGTTTGTCACGAAGGTTTTCAACAAGGATGATTGATCCACAAAAGAATAATCATACTGGCACTCCTGTAATAAAATGTCACAGTTCTTGCAGCTTCTATTATCAAGAATAACTTTTATGTTGGTGTCATTTTACCTGGAGTAAAGGATTCACATGAATGCTTTGAGATGCAACACCACCTCATTTCAATGCTGAGAACTAAAATAAGACTTCATAAGTGGTGTGGAAGTCATCTTCAGGTGTCTGCCAGTTCAGAAGGCAAGTATGAGTTTTGAAATGCAGAAAGACTTTAAAGGTCATTTTGAACTCTACTGATGAATGCTTATGCCCCATCAATTAAATATGGCAAGATATTTTGTGTTACTTATGGCAATATATTTTTACAAAAATTGTAGCTTTTGATTTTTTAATGCAATGATCTTTTTTTTTCAAAGGATTACATAAAGAGTGGGACAACGTTTCTAAATATTTACAATCCATTTGCAAGATAAAGGTAATCCGATGTATTTTACCCTATTCTGATGCTGAAGTTAACGAACTGCACAAATTGAATAACAATTTTGAGCCGTCTGTTTTGGAATAGTTGTTTATTACAAACCTGAAACACTCTTATAATATGTTTCCATCAGCCTGGGAGCCAGAAAGTATAGAATGATTGTATGTTGACAAAAATTAAAGTGCTTCGATTTATCTATGCAGTTGTGCTGTTAGTAAAGCTAAGGACAAGAATTAAACTAGTTCATTGAAGAATGGTGCATTCCCAATGACTTTCATTAATAAAGTATGTATGTAAATTTTAATAATCTTCTACACAAGCCACAGATTATTTAGACTTTAAGCCGTAATAGTTCTAGACATACCTAAGAACTGGGCTTTTCTTTAAAGGGAACTGTAACTACATATTCTCCACGAGAGTCTCTATAATGAGTTAGAACAAAATGCTTTTCAGCTAATTTTACCTCATCAGATTTGTGAGTTTCTTCCTCAACGTTTTCTAATTCTCAAAACTTTCTCATTGTTTTTTTGAATCGTCAATAATTAAAAAACAATGGAAACTTTCTTCCTTTGAGTCTAAGACTTGCCAAAAATCCAAAAATAATATTTCAAGTAACTCTGAATTTCACGAATACATTTCTTCTGGTCTCATAAAACAATAAAACCATTTAAGAGCAAGTAGACAAATAATTTTCAAAGAACCATAAAATTATCTGCTAAATTACCTAACGTCTGTTTTCAATATTTAAATATTTACTTTGTATTAAATCAGAAATTTTGTCCACCAGAAGAAATTCAAATTATTGATTAAAACTCTTATCTGCATTTAAAATTCCAGCTTAAACAAAATTTCTAACTGTCATTGAAGAATTATTCAAACACGAAAATATTACATTAATTTTTTTCTGCTTCAGTCTCCTAACCTATTCGCACACTTTTACTGATAATATCTATCTGACTATCTGCATCAAGTAACTCTCAAACAAATACTAAATTCCTAAATTCATTTCGAATTCGTCCTTAATAATACAGTTCCTTCAAGTTAATTTGCAATTGTACTAGTAGCTGAAAATGAGGATTGCACATTTTCATTGGTTATATTAGAATTTTGGTAAAATACATTGCTTTCGGTATTTAGAGTAAATGTACATTCCTCTCTCTTACTCATTACTTCACTAATGCTATTTTGAATACTCTTCACAGATTGATTGAGGAAAACGCAATAATTTATAATGCGGCTTATTACAAAAATAATTTGCCAGAACCCTTTATTTTACACTACAATAAAATAAAAAAACATTTAAACCATAATTTATGATTTCACACACTATTCTAACAGACAATTTTGATAAATCTTTACATTTAAACATGGTGCTATTGTTATGACACATAATAAATTTTGAAACAACATTCAATAAAAATATTTTAGAAATACAGTTTTTAATATATTAAAAATATTGTTCCTTTTCTCTTGATCAATATTAAATGACTTAAGCAATTATTTTGTTTGGGAAGATAAAAATTTTGTTTGGTAGATAAAAGCATTTTGTTTTGGATATGTATTCTAAGATAAGAATAAGCATTTTGTTTTGGAAGATAAAAACAAGTCTCATTCTCTGTCTAATATTATCTATATAAAAAAAAAGGATTCTCTTCGTTTAATAATTATGATATAAATCTTGAGAACGAGTGCTAAATATTTGATCAGAAATTAACAATTCACTTAATTTAGAAAAATCAATCAATCTATGAATTTGAATATAATATTCAAAAATCGAAATAACTGATGATAAGGATTGTAAATAAGTTCCGTTGGCATTTTCCTACACTTTGGAATTGTTTTATGCACTCTTGTGGAGTTTTTTTGAAACTCTTTCAAAACAAGAGATTTAAATTTTTTTGTAATCATTACTTTTTCTTTTAAATAAATCATTAAATTACTTATTCTATCACCTAAAATTTTTAAAAATATTTCAGTCTTAAATTGCTCACTTACTCCATTCATTTTGAATAGTTTTCAAGTGAATTGAAAAATAAATTAAAACATTCGGTATTTTTAGGAACTGATATATTCAACAGTTTTATACTCATAATTAATTTTTTTAAAGAAAAACTCGATACATCATTACTAATGGATTTACTCACAAAAATTACAGATTTAATTTTCAAAAGTTTAAATCTTTATCTAAAAGTAAAAACAAAAATTTCTAATTTTACCTTTTATTCATTTGAAGTTTTTCCATTTCAGAATTCACCATTTACTTTTTACAATATCAGAATCTTCATTTAGAAGTGTGCTTTATGCACACAAACACTATCTATTCTTTATTCTAACTTTACGCACACAAACACTTTAACTCCTCTTTCTTTAAGTTATATGAAAACATGATGAATAAATATTCACTCACCTATACATACTTAGGAGAAAGAGATAACCAGACACACATAGAGTGGTGCCACTGAGGACTTTGCTATTTAAGCATTTTCTCATACCTTTACTTTTGATTTCACGATACACTTTATATTAAATTTATAATGAATGATTTTC
Organism: Latrodectus geometricus; assembly: GCA_026290005.1. NCBI lineage: Eukaryota > Metazoa > Arthropoda > Arachnida > Araneae > Theridiidae > Latrodectus > Latrodectus geometricus. The sequence continues at coordinate 68,826 of JAPDSC010015053.1, read as the reverse complement.
TTTCCAAAATCCATATAAACACCGAATTCACTCAGGCTCGCGATGTCCAATGTTATGCATGGAATCATAAATTACAGTAAATTACTTTTGATAATTAATTAAGTAATACACAAAATATAGAAACTAAGATTTACCACTCATTTGAATGCGGTCTCTTTCCTCACATATAATATTTAATTCTTTATTTCGCCTCTAGAGTGGTATTCCCAGTTGCAATACAGAAAAATAAGTAACAGCATTTTCATTAATATATTTATAAATTTATTGTTATGAAGCAATCATAAAATATTTTAAAATTAATTGAAAAAATTTCCTTGACATGTATATTTTATTTATTTTTGAATAAAACTGAATGAAATCTAAAGCATGTTGTACTCTTAAAATTCACAAAATAATACATTTTTAATAATAATACATTTAAAATTAATGAGAAGAAATTTACATTTCCCACGCTATTGGTATTTTACGATAGATAATAAGATTTTTTCCAATAAATAATAGATGCGGGAGAATTATATAATTTCCAATTTTTCTGCTTAATAATCCTTATGTAAATTATAAAGTATTCAATAATAAAAGAAATTAACATTGTTGAAATATAAGTGCTTAAAAAAATGAAATTATATGTGATTGAATGTTGTTTTATAATTTTGATTAACAGAAATGGGTAATTAAAATACAGGAGCATATAAAAACTTTATCAGGTTAAAGTTGAAAAAGACAAAAAAAGTAGTTGAAATTAAGATCAAATATATTATGAAATAGGTGGATGATTAAATTTATAATCATGTTAATAAATTTATAAAAAAGTGATTGATCGTATTATTAATTTTCGTGTTATTGATTTATTAAAAACGTAAATTAATACTAAATAAGCTAGAAAATTAGTTAAAAGCAAAAAAATACGAATAATAAAATATAACTTTTGTATATTTCTTGTCCAAGATTATCTTCATGTACATTATTAGTTTTGTTTGTCGCTGAGAAGCCATTTTCCACAAAATGGACAATTGGATTCAAATTATATTTTGAAGAAATATTAAACTTTAAAGGATTACATAATATATATATATATATATATATATATATATATATATATATATATATATATATATATATATATATCGTTCCGCGTTAAAATATATATAACATCATAATATTTTTTTTGTCTTTTTTTAACGCTTACGTTGAATGATTAGTTACATATTTAAAGAATTATTTTGAATTTTATATTTTACATCCATCCCTCTAGTTGAGTTCTTATGTATTTTTTTAAAGTAGGTTAAGTAATACATTAATATTATATATTTACATTAAAATTAATATTTTTTATGTATTTTACATTAATAATGTAATTAATGTGTATCCTGAGAATCTTCTAATATTGTGCATTATCAAATAATAAATCGAATGTATATGTTATTTTCTTAATAAGTATAAGAATATTTAATAAATAAAACATTTATTTTATACAGTTATAAGGATTTTTAATTTGAAAAAAGATACAATTGATTCACCTCACATGAAAATATTTTGAGCAGTTTTTATGTAAGTTTGGAAAACTTCCTAGATATTATAAGAATTTTTCTAAAGCAGATAATAATGATTTATTTTGATAAAAATATGTATGAAATAGTTTTTAATATTGAACAAATGAATATTGTTTTATCATTATTTATCAATCAACCATATTGTGCATCGTATGTAATGAAATAAATATCAATGTACTTTGCTAAGATTTTAGAGGTATTATGATCTACAATTTTTCAACTTTCTCAAATCAAGTATTATAATGTTTGTAAAGTTATTCAATTAACAAATCGTAATTATTACATTGAAAGATAAATGACAATAAAAATTAATAAAATGTAAAATAAATACAATACAGTACTTCATTATAGAGAGATACTTTTTGATGTAGTTATAAAATAGCTTACTTTTCCAAACAAGTTAATTATGTTGATGGCTTTATATAGATCTAAATCATTCTTATATTAAAGAGGAGTACTTAAACAAGAGATGCTAAACTCATGAAAGAAGATTAGATTATTTTCATTTTCGCTTTTACTTAAACAGCTATTGTTTTAAAAACTGCTTTCTGTCTACAGGTTTGCAGTGATTGCGAGTCCTATTTTAAACTTAGTCCAGGTCAGTTAATCAGAGAAAAATGTCTTTAAAAACTAGATTATACATGTGTTACTATTAAAACATATAAATAAAAAGCTGCTCAATTCAAGAAATAATTAGACAATTCACAGAGGAATATTATGTACAAAAATTCGATATCTGTTGTTGTCAAACTCGGTATATAAAGAAGCACCTAGCTAACCCAAGTTCTTTAAAAAATAGTTTAAACTTATTGAGAACAAATCAGAAAGACAAAGTTAAAGAATAAGCAAGTTTATTGTACTAATAAAATTTAAATATTTTCATTGAACATTCTTGATTAATTATCTTATCAATATAAAAATTTAATCAAAATATATATGAAATATTATGGCCAGGGTCCTGAGGAAGATATTAAAAAGTTTCACCCCCTTTATAGTACACTCTTGCATCACCCTTGGTAAGTCACTTCAATTATTCAGGTTTCTTTGGGTTCTCCATTCATCATCACATTGCTCCTGTATTCTCCGTGAACTGGTCTGCTCCATGTCTTTCATTTGGATAGGTCTGCTTCATCTGTGTGACCCATCTCTTTTTCCCTTTCTCTCTATCATCGGACACTAGGTCCATTTCTCCACATCTCTATCTCTACAAAAATTATTTTAAATTTTATTTAGGTAACATTTTATAGATATTTCATAAAATATTTAATTACTATTAAATTTTACGAGAAACCTTTATTTCATTTTCCATTTATAGAGTAGCAAGGATTGCTGTGTTGGTATTTTGAGTTGCATTGCATATTATTAAATTAAAGACATCTTTTTAAAAGAAGACTTTTTATATTCTTGTTCTTTGACATTAAATCCTTGTCTGTAATAGACTTAAAGTGGCTAGAATGGTATCAAAATTACTAAAAACTGCAGGAATCAGATCGATAATTCACCAATTTTATATACCTTAACTGATTTGTCTAATGTTTTTTCATAAAATTCTTAGTTATTCTCCGAAGTAACGTATTCCACTCTTTAATGGTAACGTAACGTATAAATATTATAAATAATATATATATATATATATATATATATTAATCAATGCAATTATTTCTCAAAATTACACCACTTTATTTTCCATCATACATATTAAGAAAACATATTTTTGGGTTGGGTTGCGAAGTTTGTATAAATAATATAGCACTTAAAATTTTTATAACAAAATTCTCAAAGAATTTTTTATATGTAATACATCATATTAATATAGTAATATGCCTATATTTAAAGTATTTTTATTTTAAATCGGCTTTTATTGATATAGATTCTTCAATATAACTTTAAAGATATAAATTAATGTAAAATATGAAGATGTATGACAAATATTTCAATAAATTTGAATAAGTACTTAGAACTAAAACATCTTTCTGCGTTTCATAATCACAAATTAGTTTACATAAAATTTATCAGAAATGGATAATATATTTTAAAATTACTTGAACTAGAATGTTCACACAATTTTAAGTAAATAGTTTGAACTGTAATCTGTGTTTGAATTCATAATATTATATTAGGATATAATTTTCTTAATACTTTTTTTTTCAAATAGTGCGATAAAAATTCTTTGAAGTGTTTTTAGAAAGAACTTATTTGCCTAATGATTGTAGGTTATACCAAAATACCCTTTATTTAATATATTCGCACAAAATATCCACTGCTTTTATATTTATGAAGAATTTCTTCGATGATTGAATTTCTTCGATGATTCTATTTAAATTTTGTTTTAGAAATTGTTATATAAATTTGAATTTGTACAAAAAAACGTAAGTTAAAGGAACAGAATTAAAAATTACATTTGCATTGTTTTCATTATCTTTACAAGAAAAAATACTTGAAGAAAAATTTATTTCGGTACAAAATGTTTTATTAGATTTATTTGTATATAAAACACATACAGAAATAGTAACTTATTCTTAAAGAAAGTCCCGTAAAGTTTATGTTTCTTTTAGTCTCTTCTATACAACACCTGCAAAATCTAGCTGGGGAAATTAATTCTTTATTTGACCTTGCAGTAATTTGACTGGAACGTAACACAACGTTTCTGATAGTTTCTTCAGCCCTCCTCACCCTGTCCTACATCTGAGATGGCTGATAACAATCACCATCCATCTACAACGCACGTATTGACAGAAGAATAAGATTTCCAGAACGAATATGGACGGTGCTGATAGGGCGGAAGCCTTCACGGGAAATATAGGAAAAAGTAATGGACTGCGGAATCCAAAGTAAATGGATCGAGTAAACAGATGGATCGGAGCCGCATGTGTCCAGAAAACTAACTTGAATATCTCTACTATTGCAAAAGAGAAAAAAAGTTTCTCGATCTACAATGAATTCATTTCGTTCCATTAATTGTTCGTAGTCGATCGATTTTGGGCTATAATAAAAACGATTTTCGTTAATGATGTTGAAAATTTAGGTGTAAAATAAATATAAGTTTATTGCGAGATGTAATAAATGATTTCACTTAAGAATTTTCACAAGTTTTAGCTTGTTCTATTAAATTTTTGCTTTGTATTTTATATAATTTGTCTCAAATGTTATATAATGTAAAGCATTGAGATTAAATGTTTCATATTTTGCTATAACGAATGCAAGTACTCCAGTTTGTTTATTATAAAATTGATTTAAAATGAAGAAAATTAATTAGAACATTGACAATCCTTTGTATGCCTTTTTAATTGGTAATTTTCAGAATGTTGAAATAGTTGCATAGGTACTACATGTAATTATGAAGTATCACACTAATAAATTTTACAATTTAATAACATTTTGATTTTGAAAACAATTTTATAAACAAGAAATTATATGATTCACATTTTAAAACACTGATATTAGTAACAAAAGTTTAAACAAATTTTATTATAACTAATGACACTTAATAATTTTTATCTATAAAGAGCGATTGCATGTTCTTTTTATAGAAATATATTGTTCACGTATTGTAAATATTATAAAATACACAAAGATCTCTATATGTAAAATAAAATACTTGTTTCTCAATAAATCAAATACTTTGGGAACTAAAATCATCAAGTTATTTAAACAGCTTTATTTATCATATCGATAGTTTGTATTTTGATATTTTTGAAAAAAAATTGAACAATTCTATTGAAACAATGTATTGATGAGGGAATCTGATTGTATACTGGAATATATACTGGAGGGTAATTAAATATATAATTTTGATTAAATTTAATTAGAAGCAAAATATAGTTTTAAACTTTATCAAAAAATACTTAATATAGATTGTTTCAATGCAAATCAAATATTTGAAATTTTTCAAGTAATTTCTTTTTTTAAATATGATTAAATCATCTGCCCTTATGCAAGCAAATAAATCATGGTAATATAAATTAATATCATGATTAATTAACTCAATATTTATTATTATATTCATTAGATATTTTAATACGTAGTTCAATGCTTTTGAGACCACTCAAAGGTAACTAACGTTTCGTTATTCACTTTATCACAAATGGCAAAGATTAAATTTCTTTGAAATATCTATTTATTCCAGCATAAATATCCAGAATCTTTGATTTTGTCTATTTATTTCATATGATTTATCACTTAACAAAATGAAGTTTGATTTAAAAAAATGTATTTACAAAAAATGCTAAGAAATAAATATTTTCGAAAAGTTGTAATTCTAGTTTTATAATAATTGTATTATTTATTATAGTAGAGAATTAAAATTTATTTCGAAAAACAATAAGGTTTTTCCACACATGCAAAATTTTATTCTTAAAATAATACATAACTAAAAAATTGGGAGGCGAATGATTAGAAAACTATTTTAATTGCATGTACATGAAGAGTTTAGTGTGGAGATATATTAAATTTATTCTTCATTGAAATTAAAGTATTTAGTTGTGTTAATTGCTTACAGAGATAAAAATAAGATGCAGTGAGAAATGTGTCAGGTAATTGCCCATTTGTCTTTTGGATCTAAACTGGTGGTCTTCTGGGTACATTTTTGAAAAATATTTAGAATAATTATTTAAAATTAAGGGTATGCATTATTCGTGCTGTAAATTTGAGAATTGTATTTAATCAGATTAAGTTTTTTTTTTACTTAGTTTTTATATCTATTTTTAATTTGATTTATGAAGCAATCTTTCAACTATATATTTCATATCACACAAAACTGAAATCCTAATAACAAAGAAAATTCAAATGACAACAAAAATTATAAAACGCAAATGCACAGTAAAATAAATTGAACTAACATTAAAAGAGAGATTTCATTAATTATATACATTTGACATATTTTCCTTTTTAGTAACAAAAAGATTAGACCATTAATCAATGGGTCTTTTTTATAGTGAATCCAAGTTTGATTTTTTAAATTTATTATTTATTTATAACTTTAATTCTTTTACTTAGTTTAAGAAAACCTGAAAAAAATATTTAATGCATTTGTTCCCGTGTAACAGATTTTTAAAAATATGTATGTAAAACTACATTAACATTATTATCTGCATGAATTTTTATGCATGAGCACGTAAATGCCTAATTTTTATTATATTAAGCATAATATTTTTGCTAATAATTAATGTATGCAATTCTCTAATTAAATGAAACTAGTAATAACCAAAGGCAACAGATGGCGGTAGGGAATACTGAGCTTTAATTCTGATATTCTGTTAATTGCAGGGTAAGTTTACTTTTTAAAAGCTACTTTTAGCTATACTTTCATGCACAAAGATAATACTTTTATAGTACTCAATGCAAAGAATTTATGTAATATTTTTTATCAAATTTTGCAGTATTAAATAGTGCCCATTTAAGAATATATAAACTGCTTTTTTATTAGGTCAGTTTTAAAATATTTTAAGTGTATGTAATGCTTATAAGTATATATAAACATTTTTGTTCACTATAACGTATATATATATATATATATATATATATATATATATAACGCACCTGTGTGTCAAATATTATATATCTAACTGGACTTAAAATTGTTAATATAAATGCAATAATTTGCTGTTTGGTTTACTGTAGCACGTCCCAATTGAAATGAATAATGGTACGAAGATTCAGTTAGTTCTATTTTGAAATCCAATGCTTCCAATTCGCCACTTCGAATTAGAGTTTATTTGGAAAACTCGGTTTTTAAAAGAACAATTAATATATATGGAATAAATCGAATAGGTTGGGGAAATATTTAATAAAATACTATAAGCACAATATCAATAGTTTTTAAATAGTATATAAGATAGGTTCATATTTTTGTGATTTAGCTTCAATATAGATTTCATAGTTCACAGTATATTTCTTATTAAGTATTTTTTTACTAAAATCTAACATCACTTAGTATGGATACGCAATTTTTCCTCGGTTGTTTAGTTTAAAACCATACTTTCTATATGAATTAGTTTCATTTATTCTAAAAAAATATAAATTAAGCTGTGTCCTATATGTAATATAACACATCACTGGTAACTAAATAATACCATTTCACCTATACAAATATTTTACATGCATTAGATTACGGTTTAAAGTTGAATACTGGATTACATATTATCACAGCACATATAGAATATGTAATACAAATTAACCAAAATACTTATAATTTATTTGATAAAATTTGTGTATGTTTTTCTTGTTTAACATAGTATCTTTATATTTTAGATCACACATTTTAGTAATAATACTTTTTGTACTAAAAACAGAAATTTAAACATTTAACAAATAAATTTAAGTAACTGTTAAAATGTTTAAGAATGTATTTTCGTTTTCAAGATTCAACTGAAGTTTTCATTTTGCTTCGTCATTATATTAATTAGAAGGAATATTTTTGTTTAGTTAAGGGACATGAAAAAAAAGCTGATACACATATGTTATTCAGAATAGACAGTTATTTCTCAAAGAATACGCCCCATTAATGTCTGAAATTGTATTTTGGTGTGATATATGTAACAATAATTTGTGTTTGTCATATTCACAAGTAAATATCTGAATAAGGGCTTTGTCAACTAGGAGAGATTTTCTCTTCGTTATATCAGTAAAATATTTGCATTTATCATCAGCTATACTATCTTAGGTTAAAAATAAATGTTGAGGTAAATTCTTTTAGAGAATATATTTTCTCATCAACGATGATAAATTATTTTTATTGGTTTCTTTTACTAAGTATAACATAATTACGGATCAATGACTACTGACGGTAACATTTTATGATATTTATTTACTACAAAATCTTTTATAATTTACTAACAAAATTAATATTAATAATGTGATTATTGAATCAAAACTAAATTTTATTTCAAAATAAATTTATACTATTTTTGATTTATATATTATTTTTGAATTGCTTGTCGTACCATAACTTTTATAATCACTCGGAATATGTTTATTTTATAAGAGCATTGTTAAAAGAGTTTCCAAATATTTTTATTGCTAAAAACATTTACGATTTTAGTAATTGATATTCACTTTTTAAAAGCACCATTCCCTATGGAAGATGCTCGATGGAACTCGATCTACAACTGGAAAACAGTGGATCAATTTTCAGTGGATCAATCCTCTGTGCACATACATTTGATGTGATTGGAATTTTTCTCGTCTACCTTCTTTTTGGCTTTTAATATGGCCCAAAATCTATAAAAAATCCTGTTGAAAGAAAGTATGCTACCTTATTTATGAGTATTAAAAAACTTTCAGGATTTAAGTTATACACAGTGTGCTGCAAAATAATTTTTATTAGTTCTTTATAATCATAGAAATTCTTTGAATAAAATCTCTTCTATTGTTTCAGCTCTCAGAACAGCCATTGTTGAAATTAGGAGATAGATCTTACATTTCTTTTTTTATATGTTGTATGTTGGGACAAATGCTGTAAGATTGTCTAAGCTTTATTTATTGTGACATGTGATTCTAATACACTATGAGAAGTTATCCCTGATAGCATTAAAGAAGGATGTTTAAACATTGAAAAACAAATTTTAATTATTGTGCAATGTGTTACTTGCCATATATTAATGAATTAATATATAAATCTTCCATAGTTTTATTAATCCTGTACAACATTTCAAATTTTAGTCACCATTTCAAATTTAAAAAAAAAAAGTAATGTTCACACTTTCATTTTACATTATTGAATCCAATGATGGTTCAAATTTTTCAATATATAAGTCATGAATTTCATGAATATAAGTCAAAATTATAT
>JAPDSC010015053.1:38905-59090 GCA_026290005.1 Latrodectus geometricus | reverse complement strand
TTTTATTATTATTGTATTGTATTCATACTGTATTCAGTTATCAGAAATGATTTTTTTTTTGCTTGTTTCACCAAAATGCAGATTCAAGAGATGTTGAACAAAACTTACTTATTTTTGACCATGAATGTAAAAGTTTAATTATATATATACGATAGGATTATGATGTAAAATAGGAAAATATTGTTACTAATAGAATAAGTATTCTATTAAAATTAGGAAAATATTTTTTCTAATTCATATTATTAAGCTCTAACTTAATATGTGTTGATGTTAGTTTATATAATAAAATATGCTTTACTGCAGAATAATATGATTCCAAATAATTTAATCTAATAAACAGGATTTAAATTTTGCCATTGAAATATGATAACATTTTTATTATTATGTGTATCAACGTAATTATTTTTCAATTACTTCTTTAATCACAAGTAAATGTTATGAGTAAATATTACTATGATTTAAAGCAGTTAAAATTTTTTCTAAGAACTGTAAACATAATTTTATTATCTTAGCTTATTTCATTTATGATTTTGATGATTTTTCATGGATAAACAGTACATAATTATATTTATATTAATAAATTCTAATGAAAAATAAAGTTATATAGATGCTTGTATGTCTGTTTCGCTTGTACAATCTAATAAAATGAGTTTAAAATTTCAAGAATAATTTTTTTAAAACAATATATAAATTGAAGAAAATTGTTCTTAAAGAACAATATGAACAATATAAGACAAAAAATCCTTTGTAACGTATTATAAAATATTCAGCATTATTAATTATTTGTGACCAAATTTTGTAAGATTAATATCATTAATATGCGTAGATTATATTACCATACTATTTAGAGATATGTTGATGGTATTATCATATATTATTTAAAACATTACAAATTATACGTGTTGGAATATCACAGATACATAATATATCGAATAATGCTAAATTAATTCTATTTCAGTTCATAAAATTACGGTAAATATTTAGGGATAATAGTTTACACTTGATTCAGCAAATGAAAAAAGCTTTAAATGTTTGTACCTTGGATTTGAGCCAGAAGAACAAGTCGTTGACTTCAAAGCAAAGCGTGATAAAGCAGAAAAATAAAGATAAACAACAGTAAGTATAGTGTATTTTTCTGCGAGTTCTACATTTTCTCAAGAAATGTTTTATGCACAATAATTAATTTAAGTGAATGTGGCAAAATTAAGCTGTCAGCCTTATTAGATCTCGTTCCTGTATTTCAAAAGAAAAGTTTATGAAAGTAAGCACATTTGCATTCATAATTTATATACACATACTTTATTTGAAAAAGGAAACAACGGCTTTTCATCTATAACAAACGATTTCAACTTCATGACTTGTTTTTGATATGATCTCATTTTTCAGTATAATTGTTGTACAACTTTGTTTTAATATTTATTAACTTAAGACAATTATTTATCTATCTAATTTTTATACCTACTTATATTATTTTAATTAATCAATTTTCAATTAAGATGTTTCGTAAAATAATTAAATTTCTTTTTGACAGATTTCATTTCTTAATATCAGCATCTTGCGCAAATAATTTTATTTATAATATTTAAGAACTTCGAAATGTATTAATTTTGAATCTAAAAGATCATGAAATCAAGTTACAAGTTCGTAGAGATAATTTTCTCGTTTAAAAATTCCATTGATGTAACTAATTTTTATAAATGCAAAATGAATAGACAGTTTAGCATTTTTAAACTAAAATCAATTATTTTATGTATTACATTTATTATATTTATAAATAATAAGTCCATTAAACCAAAAATGACTTCTAGCTTTCTTATTTCGATTTAAAAAATGATTTCTAAATACTATTAAGAAAATTGTGATGCCTAGAAAGTACTGGAAGCAATACATAAAATTATATTGTCATTGAGAATCTGCAGATGAAATATCTTTTATACATTCTAATATTTTTAAACATTACGTCAGTATTTCGTGAAGGCAGAAAATATTAAAGGAAGAAAAAATACTAAAAAACAGAATAATCTTTAAAATGTAAAAAATAATAAAAATGTGAATTTTAAATTAATAATAAACATTTATAAATATTATAGCTATACAAATTTCTTACTTATTAATAAACATTTTGATTTTAAATCTGGAATGCATAAGTTGGAGACAAAATTAATAAAATTCAATGAAGAAAACTAAAAAAAGAATGCATTAAATAGTAATAAGAATCTATATACAGTCTTTGTCGAAAATGTTTTTTTTATTGAAAAATGTTTTAGCTAAAATAGGCACAGATGTCAAACAAATTACTTAATAGATACAAAATATTGACTCATTAAATTACTTAAATAATATCCTATGTTTTAAGAAAACATTTGTGCTAGATATGAAGCTTTTCATTTATGATCATCAGCTTAATGTTAAATTAATCAGCTAATATAATAAGTCAATTTTAGAACAAGGATTGTTGCTTGATGGAAAAAAGCACTTCAGAAGCTAATTATTGGCCCATCAAAAGTCTCAATACTTCCTAAAGAGTAAAAGAAGCATGCAAAACCACTTGATTTTTGATCATGCAAAACCACTTTAATCTTGATTTCTTTTAAAGATATTTTATTGAAGGAATGTGATTGAGCTTGCTTTATTCTCGTTACAGCCTGCAAAAAAATATTTGTCACACTTTATACTTAAGGTAATAAAGATAAATTATTTAAAATGCTCTATCTACTAAGTAGTAAGTATATGTTTGCAAATTTTAAGTTACTGTTTATTGTAATATATATAAATATTATGACATATTTTGTTTATCAAATTAATTTTAAATATTATAAAATAAATAATTTATATATGAATTTTATGATGTCAGACACTGACAGTTTAATCAGATGATTTTTAAAAATTTTATATTTGAAAGAAAAATATTTTTAATTCAATTATTTCAATATTTGTACCTTTTCAAATAAGAAATTTTAATTTTCATGAAATTCTCAATTTATCACATTAATTATTTCTTTTTGTCGTAATTTGTCCCATTCGTAATTTGATAAATATTAATATTACTAGTATGATAATATCAGTAAATTTTGTCAAATATTTTGCAGTTTTACAGACTATATTGCAATAAAATTGACTAATGAGATTAAATTTAAATATAACCTTAATACTTTGTTTAATAAAAAGTCAAAATATTTACATATCACAGTAATAAATATCAAACTTAAGTAATTTAATGTCAGCATTTAACATTTCTGTCTCTTCTCCATTTAGATCAACAATAATTCTTTTTATTATTTTTTATTTTTTTTATTTTATTTTATTTTAATTAACATGTGATTTCTGAAATTCTATTTCTTGGATAACTGTAAATCAATTTACTTTTACACCATAAGGAGCTGAAAAGGCTTTTCTAATCTCCCAATTCAATTAAAAATATTAACCACATAATGTTATAAAATTTAATGGATTAGATGAAGAAAATTTCCTGAAAATGCAATATGCAAACTATGTAAAATATATTTGTATTTAGATATGAAGCACTATATTTATATGTACTCGCTAAAACTATATACTAAAATTCAGTGTTTATGCATCCAATATATGCATTAATGTTATTATATTAATATGTAATGGATTGTGACAACATTATATATGTAAATCAATTATATATAAATCATCTTTTATTATTAAACTGGTAACCGAGGAAATTTTTTTAACTCAGAGGAATTTATTGTCCAGTTGATTAACTTTAAATATATAATCAATATGTCCATATTAATTAATATCTTGATTGATACGAAAATATAATAATAAATTCTAATGTCATTAATTACTTTGGAAAATATTAACAGTCCCAGATTAATATAAGATAGGTATATTTTAAAGAATAGTTATAAAACCGCGTAATATATTGATGAATATATTCCTATTTTGGTGTGTCTATATGTTATTTAAATAATTGTCTAGTTGTAACACTGAATGATTTTTAGAATTATATTAACTGTCGGTAATAACTATTTAAGCTCTTCAACAAATAATGATCATAGATAACATTTATTTCATAAATGTTATCTATGAAACTGTAAATTATTAGCTGAAAATATACAGTAATTTACTTAAGAAATTTTAATATTGTATTTATAATAATAGAAATTATTTTTTTAAGTTCTAGCATTTTTCTTAAATGCTTTTGTATTTAATCTGCAATTTATCACAAAGAATACTTAATTCACTTCATTGCAATTACGAAGCATTGAAAAAGAACTTTTTTCAATTTGGGGAATTAAAAAAAGTTTCGGGATCAAAATTAATCTAAAGTTTTAATTATATGTTTAATCTAAATATTTTTGAAGAGTTAGAATGAATAAAGAGAGTTATGGTTCACATTTTTGTTACTATCATTGGTTTTCACATTTAAATAAAGATGTATTAATAGCAAAAGTAGATAGGTCAAAACGCATAATATAAAGTTCTGTCAGCTTATGTATTCCACCGGTAAAGAAAATATCATTTCTTACCTGAGGAACACCTATAAAAGTATAAAAATAATGATGAATATTCTTAACAAATATCATAAGCATTAATAATAATAAAATGAATTTCAGGAATACGCATTAAAATATTTCAGTGTTTAAAAAAATAAACAAGATCCAATTGTATATTATACTATATATAAAGTAATCTAAAATAAAATCTGAAAAAAATATTTATCAGAAAAACACTAATGTTATTACTATAAAACTTATTTTTCCCAGTAAGTGCTTCTATTACATTTTTACTTTCTTCTTAATTATTTTTATATGTTATTTGTATTTTTGTAACGTTTCCAAATGCAGTGTTTTTTAATTTATTTGAATTCTTGCCGTTATTATACATTTCTTAACTTTAAACACTTAGTAATATATTAGTTGACATACTTAAATAATAAATAAACTGTAATTTTTTCCATAGTAGATATGAAAATATGTATGTAAATAAACCACTTTTACGTTTAGGAAAATCAATGAAGATTTTTCTTCTTTGATGAAATAAAATTTCTGTATTCTTGGAAGAAATATTCTTTGGATTAATATTTTCATAATACATATGTGTGTGTTTCTTTTGATCCTGTGTATTGCTTTATTTGCTTTCGCATTTCTAAAATAACCGAATTGGGAAATCTTTTAAATAAATACATTAAAATACTGTTCAATCACTATTTACCAAAATTTTAGATGAAATTGGAAAAGAATGAATATGAATCATTAAAAGACACTGTGTATTCTGTAAGTACATAAAATTTGCATCCTCATACTTTTTTGCGGAATATTTTTGGTTTTCATAGAAAAGTTTACAATTTCATGTTAAAGAGAATTCATTAAATGATATATATCTTGGTGAATTTTAATTAATTATAAAAGAATATAAATATTTTACTATGGGATAAAACTTCTTATTTATTATTATATTTGCAAAAGAAAAGTTATATTTTTATTAATTATATTTTTTGATATAATATTTACAAATGTTGCATACTAAATTCGTAATACAGAAGATGAATAACTTTTAGAATTTATATTTTACACACACACATAAATTTTGGAACAAGTAGCTGATACCACTTAAGATCGCATAGACACTAATTTTTAATTCCGAGTTACGAACTAAAATTTAAAAAAATTCGTTTTCTTTAGGCATTCTTCATTTGCGTTTATTTTTATTTCATCTCATCTGTCTATTTTATAAATGCGAAACTTAAACGACATTTTTATTTTAAAATTTTAAATTCTTCAAATTATAAGTAACTAATTTTACTGCTGATGTTGAAATCCTGGAATTTTTAAAGCAATTGGTATAAAGTTTTTCCGACCTTTTGTAACACCATGTCTTACCCATGCATCAGAATATAATCAAACACATGAAGTGAAAACAGCTTCAATATTTTGCAAAGAATGACCATCGTTTGGAATCACCATATAAAATGGAGGTTTCCTCTTGTCACCGCTTAGAATGGTGCAGAAAATAAAAGAAATTTAGGTTATTTTGGCAAAGAAAATTTTCTGAAAGAAGATACCCTATCCGAAGAAAGATAAGAACATATATTTGACAATATGATTAAAGACGAAATACTCAACCTTGAACTTCGACAAAGAAAAACCACTACACCCCAAAATTTTATTTTAGGATATTTTAAAGGAGTACTTTCATGCGTTTAAATATTGATATTTAAACGCATGAAATATTGAAAGATTATATAATTGAGTACATGAGAAAGGAAATATTTTATTACAGTGAGAGCAGTGTAGTAAAAAGTAGTTTTTAGCTATAACAATTATATTTTTTTAATTTTACAAACTTTTGATTTTAAATTTGATTGTACAAACAGGGATCAGATTGATTTTATTGATTCCTGGGTGGTACTAAAAGTGAGCATCTAATGTAATTGGCTAATATAGTGTTCGTGGCTATTAGTAGTGCTTATAACTTACTTAAATGCATTAATATATTAAAATCCTATTAGATACCTTAATGAAATGAAAAGTTGTGATTAATATTATATTTCTGTATATGAAACTAAATACATATATTATATTTTTTTTTTCAAAATTAAATTAATTTACATTTTACTATATATAATGTCCATATTTTATCTCATACTTTTGTAAAGTTATGTATAAGAAACAAAATAATCCAAACACCAATTAAGGCGATTGCATTTCACAGCTACAAAACAGTTCCACCATTAAATATAAAAGTGTATCATTTATAGACCTGAAGAAGATACCAGTAATTCTTAAAATGTTATAAGAATAAAATATCCCCATTTACTTTTCAAGGATTTCAATCACTATCATACCTGATTGAGTTAAAAACTGGAGAATGATTATTAAAGTACACTGAATATTACTGCTTACTACATTATTTCTTATTTCGTATAATATTTCTTATGAACCTGCATTGCTGCATACTCGTACGTAAGATATACAGTATTAAATATTTTAAAAATTTTTGATAGCATCTTTAAAGCATCGTGGAGGGAATCATGATAGAGAACAGTTGAAGAATGTAGTGGGCTGATGAAGTAAACAATCATTGAACTCAATTAAATTTAAACTTCATCAAACTAATATTTACACCGTAACTATGTAAAGAGAACTGCATTCACAGATTACTTATGGTATGATAATCATTTAAATGTTATTTGTGACACAACTTAATACGTTTAGGCAATGCCAAGGACGGTTAAGTCTCAGAAGCTGAACCCTACAACAGTGATGAACCTAATAAGTATAAATATTCCTATTAGAGTGTAAAAATACTCTCTTTTATACTACTGGTGTATTTATGTATGAAAAACTCTCAGAGACCTATTTATTTCTGCCCAATTCTTGCCAACTCGGACACATGGAGGACGCATATAGTTATGATGCTATATATTTAAGTAAACATGCTCCCCTTCCTTTTTCTTAACAAATAATATAATATGTTATTTACCTCTACTTTTTCTTAACATATAATATAATATGTTAAGAATCATGTGACAATTATATATAACAACCATTCACAAATAAAACATTCTTTCCTTTCATTTTTTCTAATTGCCATCTCTGGAAAGTGACAGTATTTATAAGAAAATAATGACCATGATTCTATAGTTAAATGGATAAAAGAATAGCTTGAATAGCGGAATGAAGAAACAGAACTTATTTCATTGGTTTTTCAGAACTTTAACATTTAAAAATAGTGGTAGTTGGAATATTTGAGTTCAAAATCTGTGTATGATTTTTCTTTCATGTACGTTCATTTTGCTTTTTCACGCATCTGTATGTATATAACTAAAACACATAAATTTATAACTGTCGCATATTACTTTTAAATCTGACTGAAGATATTCTATATGTTTTAGATGTTTAAGAGCACATTGCAATAAATTAATCATAATATATAAATTTTTTCGTATAGACACTTATAATTAAATACTAAAAACAGTATTATCACATGAGAAAATTGTATGTCACACAACAACATGTATGGGTAGTCTATAAAGAATGATAAATAAAAACATTTTCGAGTTAATGTAATTTATCAGATTTAAAGTCTTTAAATTTTTCACACAATAAAATCATTGGTAAAAATATCCAATTTGTATTTCAAAAGGATTTAAATGTATGAATAACTGAATTCATTTACTTTTGTTTCAATTACAGTAATTATGCACACTATTAGCACTTAAAACAATTTTAATTAGTTGTAATTTAAGAATCTTACTTACACATAATAGAAGTACACAATTTTTTATTACAGTGTACAAATATTGACAAACTACAAATTATTTCAGCTTATATAATGAGTTTATAATTCCTTACATATTAAGAATTATGGGAAAATCAATATTAATCAAATGAGGAATTTGTAACAATGATTTACAAATTTTTGAAATAGAATTGATAAACAACATATCATTAACATTTAATACCCATTATATATTTATAAAAAATACATTAAACTAACATCAATTGTTTTTGTTTAAATTATTTCTTTAATATTGTATTAATTGATAGAAAAATAATGAAACACAAATAATTTATGTAGGTATTTTGATACAAGAATTAAAAGCAAAATTTGTATGATTAGAAAACAGAAATATTTAAATAATAAATATCATAGGCTGATTTATCATATGCATATATCATATGTTGAAATAATTTTTGTAAATCTATTTTGTTTATATTCTTCAGCTGGTTAATAATATAACAGCAATTGTATATTCATTAAAATATATAATATAATAATGAACTATTTACATTTAAACATATTTAATAAAATTACAAAATTATTTAATAAGTACTGATTAAGTAAAAAATGTCATGACAATAGTTTCTGAATGGAGAGATTTTCATGAATTAGCATTAAGACTTCGATCCCATAATAGTCGTAAAAAGAGTGTTCTAAGAAACTGATAAAACAATAAAAAAATATCAAAATTATTTCTATATTTAAATAAAACCGAATTAATAATAATAGTTAAATATCTTATTTAAAAGGAATATGGAAGTGAAAAATAAAGAAAAAATTACTTCATACATAAAAAAATTAGAATGGTTTTTTAATAATTTTATGACAATGTCTCACCAAATTAATGGATGAATACGTAGATTTTTATATATTTATTATATCTCTTTATGTAGTTATGTGATATATTTGAACTATTATAAAATCTGTATTTATAAACTTTTCACTGCACAATAAATTTTTTAATTTTCTTAACAGAAAACATGAGAAAAAGAAAGTAAAATTTCCTATTTATTAAATGTGTATCGTAACATATTGTTAATACTCTATATATTTTTTCATTAACAATCTATAAATCCTTCTAAAATTTAAGATAATAATTTAAAGTATTTAATAATTTTTGAAATGGTATAAAGTATTTTATCATTAAATATTTTTTTCTTCATGCTCAAAGTTTCAGGTTCCATGCTTTTGTTCTTATGTTTAATTTTAAATTTGAATGAAACGTTAGGTTTTGGTAAGAAAATGCAAATTGTGTTCCCATTATATAACATAATAACTTTGAGAGACACAACAATAACATTTGTTATTGATTGAAACAGAACAACCCTCAGTTTCATCTTTTTAATCAGCCTATTAGAAAATCATTTTACCTGAAATAAAATGCTTCAAAATGTTCATTAATATGATTCATAAGTCTTTATGCAGCAGTCTTTGTTTTGTGAAATTCATTTCTGTTAAAATGTGCTTACATTCACAATAGAGTTCTTGAGTTTTATTTGGCACATTTTTTCGACTTTCTTGCCCATGAAATCCTGAAAAATAAACGTATGTTGAAAGTTTCTCAACATTTCAATTGAAATTCCTTCTTGAATGGAAGATATTGGAGGATGCACAATTTTTTCACTATGAATGGCTTCAAAATTCACTTAAAAATCTGTGTCGTTTGTAATTTTGAAATATCTATTTTTAAAAATCTATTTTACTTCTAAATGAAAATTTAGGAGTACTTTTCATTAAGTAAGAAATTTATTTTACTTAAATCAAAATAAAATTATATCAATTTCAGAAATTGATGATATCTTTAGTTAGTAATATATTATTTTATAAGTTATATTTTTTCAAGGGAAATATTGCTTCCATTTTTAATAGATATCTTTGTTCCTTTTTGAAGGATTTAGTTTGGCAATTTTTCAGAATGAATCAACTAAAATAAGAGCGAAAAACATATTTTACAACTAAAAATATTGCTTGGCTTACTGTTTCTGTCTTCGCATGAGTAAATTACATTCGGGGAATACTGCTTATATTACAGATAATACAATGATCCTTTGTTGAAACTGATGATGAAAATGTTTATATATATACTTAACCACTATATTTTCACAATAGTGTATTTATATTATATGCAACATAAATGAATGTCGCACAAGTTCAAATTACAACAACATCTGTGGAAGGAAATTTTTTCAATTTGACATCTGCCAAAAATGCTGCACCAGGAGTGAGTGTGAAGCTTCTGGCACGGATTCTGGTCCTGGTTGGTTCTTGAGTTTCCAAAATTGATTTCACGCTACCATATGCATCTGGAAACTTTTCTTCTTCAGAGACGTTCCCGAAGTTTGCAGCAAAGAGAACTTTCTTTGTGTTCTGTCGGTGGTGGGTTCTCTCTAAAATAACCACGTTTTGATCCAAAATGCCCAGTCTTGATCTCTGATTGTAATTCTTTAGTACATTTTTCCGAAATTTTATCATTCGCTTAAACTCCTCAAGGCGAGATTGTTGATTTAAAACATTGGTCGAGAGGTGATCAGGATTTAAAGGTAGCCAAGGACTTGTCATGTTATTTGTGAAGCCACCAGATGAATTGTTTGAATTCCACTGCATTGGCGTCATTTGGCCGGCTCTGTAGACCTGAAATGAAAGTAATTTTGTATATGAGTGATCTATTGAAAGTGATAAACCTATTATTTGAATTTCTTTAACTTATTCTGAAATTGAATTTTAAAAATGTGTCACAAATTGAAAAAATGTTCAAAAGGGAAATACAATGAAGAAGGAGGAAAACTCTATGCCTACTTTTCTATAAATTTAATATTAAAATTTGTAAAACATTCCTATAATAAAAGCATGAAATAAAGCCTCTGAAAAGAAACCAGAAAGTATTTTTTTTAAAATACAAAAAAATGCAAATATCAAAATTATTGAAAATTTAGGCATTTGAAAGAACATATGATCATACTACACTAAAAAGTACAAAATAAATTACATTTGCATTATTTGACGCCTGATTGATTGAAATGAAAAAGATGGAATTTACTTTAAGACTTTATGCTTTATATTACCTTATAGATAATAAAAGGAAGCTATAAAAGTTTTAGCACGTTTTTATAACTTAAATTCTATATTGTACACAAATAAGATTCTTCTAAGGGGAGAATATATATTTACTTACCTTAAAATAATATATTTTAAAAAGCTTACTTATATATTATACGTAATTTGTCTCAAAGAAGAAAAAAAATATAAAAGAAGAAGAGAAATAAAAATATAAATAATTTACATTCCATAATTTCAACAATAAGTAAATTGGACATGTAAATGTTTAACAATTTTATCTTATTCGTAAGTAAGAAATTTATTCAACAGAACTTAAACATAACTAAAATGTAATATTCAATAACATATTTTTATCTTTTTTGACATTAAAATCAGTTAAAAATAAACTTGGGAAGCATATTCTTCATTCTATTATTATTTTAGAGATTTATTTAAAAAAAGCAAATATTACCCAGTAATATCTATCAAGTCATTTCTATAGAACAGATTTTAACAAAACTTACACATTTTTAGTATAAAATATTTTTATAAGAAAAACAATCAAAAGTATTAATATTAATGGTTAAATAAACTGTAGTTCATTATGACTTTAATATGCCATTTCTTTTCTAATGTAAGTATATAATATATCATGTGATAAAAATATGAAAAACTTCTCCATCCGTTAATATAAATTTCATTATATTTTACTAAATATAATGCATTATTTCTGCTTTTTTAGTTACTTCAGATTGATACAATCATCTAGAAACCCTAGGAAGCAATATGATGGTACTTAGAAATGTTCCATAAATTTATTTGTGTTTAATTCTTTATTTGAGTTATTTTTTTTTATAAATGCGATTGCAGTTATGATTCTAAATATTTTTTTTTATTTCGAATATCCAAAATTCTACAATTATGATCTATTTCAATTCTCTTTCGAAAATAATTATATATAATATCATTCTTAAACATAATAAAATGCTTTTATAAGTGCTAATAAACGGAATATATAAAAAAGGAATAATTAATTACATTCTATTATGAATAACTAGTCTGACGAAATCACTTATCAAAATCCTAAGTGAAAACAAAAAAAAATATAGAGGCTATTAATGTATGCATACGTTTTTATTTAAGTTTATATTAAATTAATAATGCGTGTTAATTTAGAAGGCACATAGTGAAAATGAATATCCAAAAATTAAAAATGTTGTCAAAAATTGTTTTATTGTTGCTTTTAACTATATACATATTTCTGAAAGGTTTTATTAAATTTTCATGCAAATTCAGTTATTACATTAAGGTATAATTTAAGAAAAAAGTGTGATGCTAATATTGTCAATTTTAACTGTTGATGCTCATTTTTACGAATCTCTATTTCACAAATTGGTAAGATTTATGAAAGCCTAACAGGTTTCTAGGGTTGTTCCATACATACAATAATAATTTTTAAATCTCATTTATAAATTACCATTTTAAATTTTTTTTTCGTTGAAAACTTATTTTTACGCATTAATTTGCGTTTATCTAGTTTTTTCAATTTATTTTTTATTTCATGGCTGAGAAATTTGGATTTCACGTTCTTATTGGAAATTCTTCGAATTGTGGTCGCCAGCTAATTGCATTCTTTATTCTTTGAAGCGATTCATGAAGAAATTCTTCGCCTAATCCAATCCCAGTTTTTTCAGGTGTCTTTCCAGTCTACTCAGGTGTTAAGGTATATTTTTATAAAAATTATTGGATGAGAAAATGATTGAGATAATAAAAGAACATATCTTTTAAATATGACACAGCATTCAAGCAGTCTTAGAAACAAGTAGATAAATGGCTCAGAAAATTGAGGTATTTCTTTATAAAAAGAAAAAACGACAGTAAAATTGTTTCTTACATCGAAAATATAGAGCATGTGTTCTTGAAACTAGAAAAACTAAGATTATTTTACCTGATTATTGATTATTGGATTGAAAGTATGAATTGTTTTCAAGTAAAAAATTCATTTTGTGTGTGTGCTACTTATATAATGCATTTTAAATGCTGTTGCATTTTTTAGATCAAAAACATATGGATAAAGAAACCACATCTGCAATTGAAACTTTTTCTTGTTTACACATTCTTTTCTATTTCTTTTAATCATATCATTTAAAAAATGAAAATAAAAATATCAGGTCAAAGCTTTTAACATCACGTTCACTCAGTGTTATATTTTTGCAGAATTCATTAAATGTTATAATATGACAAATTCACTAATGTCAAAATGTTTAAATTGGTAATTTTTTTTAATAATATCAATAGAAATTTTATTAAAATTGCGTATATATCTTATTAATTAACATTACTTTTTTTGATCAAACTCAAAATGACTAGTACTACTAATTATGAAAGGGAATGTTGAGTACAGTTTCTTTCATTTTTTAAAAATACGTATTTTATATATTGTACACAGAACGTAAATATAGAATTTCTCAGCAATTACGAAAGACTACAATCCATCATGACCATTGTTGAATTTGAAAGTCTTGAATTTGATTTGAAGAAAGTATACGTACACAATAATGTATAACATTAATATTTGCTCCCTTAGGTAGATATATTACATCAAATATTCATGGCTAATAGTGTTCAAAATGTTCCACTTGTCAGATGACCTTCAATTTGTGTGCACCTATCTTGCTAACACCAATTATTTAGAGACAATAACTTAAGCTGAACCACTATTTGATCAAGTAGTTTTATGTTACAAAAATATTTTATAGAGGATAATGATGCAAATTATTTAAAATCTCAAAACAGGTTAATGCATTATTGTATATTTTTTTCCCAAAAAATGATCTTCACTCCAATAAATAAAAATAATACATCACCGATGTTTGAATATCTAAGAGCCTCGATACTCCTTTTATTTTAAATTTATAGATTATGTTAATTTTGGTGAAAATCAATCTCTACTCCACTTTTTAAAATCCCAACTTCGTTTGGAAACATAAATGAACTGATTTTTTATCACCTTCCTTTCAATTCACATATATTTCCTCAATCCTATCAAAATTATTTTATCCTGTATTTTTTCTTATATTCTCTATTAAAAATATATTCTACTAACACTTTTAGCTGGATATACAATGCGCTATATTGCACTATACTGTGTTAAAAACGAATTATAGAAACAACTAACAAGCGGCACACTGATGAGTTATACTAAAAGTAAACTTTTAGTAAGATTGAGTCTTTTATTGTCCTGGTACGCGTACCTGCAGATCCAGATAAATTTGCATACGATTAATTTAAAATGAGGAATATTTATTTCTGACTAGTAAGATCTGTACATACATTAATGCAAGTACACATTTGCTAAAAGTTATTTAATAGACAATTTGATATGTAGTGTTGTCAATGTTTCAGAGATAAGTTGCTAAATATTTCTAAAATTAAACCATATATATTATTTTATAAGAGACTTCTACTTTTTTGTTTTTGAATTATCTTGTTTTCAGTTTATAGATAGAAGGTTAAAAATTAGGGCAACAATTAAATTTGATATTTACCAGTATTTAACCACTATCGCTCATATATATCTAAATATATAAGCATTGTTTTTTATTATAAGTCAAATGGTTGGTGATAGTACAGAGTTGATTAAACAGATTTTTGTTCTCTTCTTGAGTTGTTCAGATCGTACTTTCATTTAACTGTTTATGTCATGTAAAATTCTGCATTAATTTCATAATATTTATTCTATATTGGCGTATACATTGAAAATAAAGATATATCCTATAGTGTAAGATGCCATGTAGGGAGAACAACTTTTAAATATTACATTGTATTATATCTATAAAGAAGAAATCGAGTACATTTTAATTTTGATCTACAATATAAATTATTTAACATATAAATATCAAATATGTAGTAAGTGATTAATATATTAGCTGATGTCACCATTTCAGACACATATTCCAACCCTTCATGCATAACAAATTGTTTATAGATAGAAGAGGAAATATTCTGATACTAGTTGCCTAGCAGATTTGGCAAGGGGTGTTAACGGATAAACGAGATTATTATTTGACGCCATTACATACAAAATCTGAAAAGCAAATCAGGGGGTGCATGATAGTAGTGACATCAATGGCAACACCTGAAGGTAATGGTAATTTGGCCGCTGGAACCACTTATATTCGTTTAAATGTCACAAGGAATTCTCGCTTTCCAGTAATGAAGAGGACAGCAAGTTGCATTATGCTTAATTGTGTATAGCCAAATAATGCTTAATTTCATTTTACAATTGATGAGAATTGTAAAGCTATGTAAATTCATTGTTAACGAGATGTATGAATATAACTGAGTATTAGTTATTGACTAAAGTCTTTGAGTATATAGAGGATTTATTACTCGAAAGTGTATTAATAATTCAAGTTGAATTTATTCAAAACTTTTAGTATTTCATAATATGTCTAACACATACTTCACAGATAATTTCAGTAAGAAAATAATTTTATTTACACACTTCTGAATATTCAATAAAAATGTGAAGCATATATCAGACGAATCATCTACAAATACAGTTTCCTCAAAATTACTTGAACCCATTATTAATTAATGCTTAAAAGCGTGCGAAAAGCATTACTGTTAATATTCTAATAATTATAAAAACATTTTGAAAATAGTTAAAACGCAAGGCACAGAATCAAACACACATAACAATGATATTTTAAATATATTTATGTGTTGGATCCTTATTTTATTATTAAATTTATATTGTTAGTGAATTAAATTACTATTTTCACTAATTATAAATTTATATAACAAAATATTCATACAATCATATAAAATAAATAATTCGTTTACAAATATCTGGAATTCATATGCTGAACAATTATTTATATTGGATGAATGAAAAGATGTAATTATAAAATGCAAACAAAAATTATAACATTAAAATAGTTTTTCCTTAGTTTTCAATTTAGTTTCTGGAATATAATGCTATTATTTAATTATTTCAGAAGTTCTTTTTTTCATTTAAATGTTTACACTGAACCATCATTTAAATTGAACTTACTTCTAATTCTCACTGAATTCCCTGTAATTTAAATCCTAATGGTTAAAATAAAAGTCTATATGTTGCTGTATATGTTTAATGGTTGTATATGTTAATATATTGTATACAATAGAATTTATTAATTAAATATGAAAGAAAATAATTCATAAAAATTTTTATAAATAGTAATAATAACAATACTAATTTAAAATGAAACAGGAAAAAAAAATCTTTGGAATGAGAATTAAAAGGAGGAATATTTAAATAATTTATATAATATTTATTAACGTGCTGTATACACTGATATCCTGTCGATACACAAAAATGACACAATGTCCTTTATTTCTAAAGAGTCGAAATTATTAATTTTTATACAAATATGTTTCAGAAGATGTATGAGAATTTTTAAAATGAAAACATAACCTTAATCTTTATTTTTTGCTAGTTAAAAATCTTCCTTTCCAAAGGAAAGAATATTTTTATTCTTCAAAATAATTTCAATATAAAATTATAAGTGTCAATTCTGTAAAGTTTTAAATTTCTTACTGTAAATATTGATTTAATTGTATCCATGAAATTTTAAAATACATTCCATTGTTGTATTGCATAAAATTTTGCCCTATACTGACAGATAAAAATATATCAATCATAAATATTTCCAATATAATCATTTTAACTATAAATGCATTCTCATAAGAGTTCTTTGTTTTACTTTGAAGAGTAATCTGACATATTTAAAAATAAAAAACTGAAGATCACTATGACGTATCACGTATCAAATATATATATATATATATATATATATATATATATATATATAAAATTGTATTTGAAATTGACATATATATCACGTATGTAAATAATTTCTATATTTAATTTCTGGGATAAATTTTGTTTAAATCATAAACAATTACAATTTTTTTCAAGATAATAAATCCTTTCTCCTTTATATGCTGAAACAAACTGAATTCTAAATTCCGCAAATGAACGCATTACTTCCTATTGGGATCATAAAATAAAAAGAAAACAGTCAACTTCCAATAATCTAGAGACATTAGAAAAAATTAATTAAACTTCCAATTATAAAGTCAACTTACGTATTTATATAAATATTGAATGTCATGAAACGATACTAATGCAATCTTATTCAATTATATTAATTACGTTAAAGATTAAACATTACTTCTCATATTAAATTAGATTGTTACATATTTTCATGGACGTTATAATTTCAAACATTAGTTATAACAGAAATTATTCAGTTTTTGTTAAAATTAATGATTTTATATCATATATACCTTAATTTATTTTAAATTCAACTGTAAATGAGGTAAAAATTCAAAAATTAATTAACACAGATAATTAGTTAACACTGCAAAATAAGCCATCTTTAAAATCATTGTGTTTTAAAAATAGAGTTATTCAAGGAGCTATTTCAATGAAAATTTTGCAAATTTATTGTATTTAAATTTTGTTATCAATTGAATAAACTCTCATTTGATATTGAAGAAATGTATTTAAGATGTTTGGATATTTTAAATGCACTGATGTAACAAGATTTGCAGAAATTTTTCGTTTCATACAAGCTTTAAAGTAACACGAAAGGAAAAAAACAATATTTTGCGTAGTTTTCATAAAATTAAACTTCTTAAAGAAATTTCAGTAAAATTTTTTATTCTTTAAATTTTGAAAAGTGTAAATTAAAAAGATGCTGCGTGATTAGAAATTTTACTCTCGTAATTAAAACTGAATTAACATTTCACTTTACACAAACAACTGTTATTTTCATACTAAGGCAACAAACTCAATGTTTAAAAAAAAACTGCACACATTTTTTTTTTACCGCATGAAAATTAAATTAAATTTTATTAAATGTAAATTTTAATCACTCAGATATTTATAAAGTACAAATAAAACTCAAATTCAACTATCATTTATCATAGTTATTTTGAACTTCAAGCAAAAACTTTTTGTGTGTTTATATGTTTAAATTTTAGAGTTTTACAAAATATTTTGAACTACATCTCTCTGGTTCAGTTTTACATAAAACTTAAGTAATATAATTTTATTTTGAGCATGTGATTTTTCAATACAGGATGCTTCGATTTTAATTTAAATTATACTAGTTTAAGTTAAATTTACATACACCTAGGAAGCTGACTAAACCTAACAAGTTTCATTAAAAATGGCATATAATTGCATTTAAAAATATATGTGGAAAATTTATTTGGAATAGAGTTTAATTTAACTTTAATTTAATTTAAGAAATAAGTTTAACTAAAAAATTGCACTTTGTAAGATCTCCTGAAAATTTATATCACTCTTATTTTGATTAAGTATTTTAAGAATGAATAACTTCAAATTAAAAAGTCTGAAATCTGCAAATTCATTAAGTTCGATAAGCATTCATGTAAACAAGCAGATTTACTGAACCAGAACATAAATATCGCTCAAAAAAGTTACGATTCTTCCAATACTGTGAATCTCAATTACGACTAGCTTGACAAAACAACCTTGGTTTTATGACAATCTGTAACATGATACCCTTAGAATGGAAACAACTATTTATTGCATATAATAAAAGGGAGAAGTTTGAACAATGGTAGCGCGAATGCATAAGTTATGTTTGTGGAGTCAAACAAAGCAAGGCAAACAACGTGTACCGAAGCTTCGCAATTTAAGCCCGGAAGATACGTCAGCGCTACGGTTACAGTGGCAAACATAGCCAGAATTATTATCGAAGGAAAATTTAATTAACTGTTAAAATGGATATAAGCTTTCTGGAAAATTAAGTTAAAAATACAAAAGCTGACAGACTAATCCACAGATCCGGAAAAGCCTTTATTTTGAAACACAAAAATGCAAGTAAATATGTGTGACTTACACAGTGAGATCATAAAAATATTCTTTTTGTTGTAAATCTCGAAGGCTTTTTTTTTTCATAGAAATTTAATATCATTTAAAGTTCAATTACTTTCTTTTGAAATTTTAAGAAAATTGAAGGGAATATTAATGATTTAAAAAAATATGATTACGTCTTTGTAGTTTGTATATGTAGTTCGTAAAAACAGAAAGAATGAATCATACTTGAAAACACATTAAATGTAAAAATATTTAAAATGACTTAAGAAAAAAATAATGCATATTTAAGTTTGCAATATATTAAAGTATATTTCAAAAATAAAAAATGTGAAAATAATCAAGTAAAATAAATAAACTTCAAATTGGAAAAATTTGTTAGAACTTAATAAAGACTAAATATTTTGGAGAAACCAAATAATAAAGTAATTTCTTGGTAATAACCATTAGTAATATAAGTTTGTAAAAAAGTAAATATTGCACATAAATTTACTTTCATTTCTTTTTATCATAAAATGTCAATTTTTTTTTATTTTAATTAAATATTGGATTATGTTGCATAAAACTAGCTTATATGCACCGTTACTTTAACAGATGTTAATTTAACACCCTATATCAAATATAAAGAACAATCTTTACGATAATTATTATTACGTTTAATTATTATTACAATGATACATATCATGGTATTAGTAATTAAACTTAATTTACAGATTCAAAATAGAGAAGCACACAAATTCAAATCAAATACTAATTATCCTTCACCTAATAAATGGTTTATTAATCTAAGATCAATTAATAATAAAAACAATTAAGTTATAAAAAGTTTGAAATTGGAAACAGATCCAAAATGAAAATTTGGAAATTAAATAAAATGTGGTATATTTTTAAGCCTAATTCTGTTCCTAATTCTATTACTGAGAAAAATGTTTAATTGTTCTTGCATTTTATTGAAAATATATATATATATATATATATTTTTTCAATAAAATG
>JAPDSC010015053.1:2432-34193 GCA_026290005.1 Latrodectus geometricus | reverse complement strand
TACACTTCCTCTTACATATATCATGATATATGTAAGAGGAAGTGTAAAAATAAGGAGTAAGGTACAAAAGGAATTTATATAATTAAATTATTTGGTTATTCGAATTTTAACCCCAGAAAAGAAATATTATGTACTATTATATTTCGAACTACAGTAAATCATTATTAGTTCGTGTATAAACATTAATGAAGTTAAAACAAATGAATTTATTGACTGATATGAAAGTTGATTTGTGCAGCTGACTTATGCTGTTAATGATATGTTAAAATCGCACAGTATTGAATTTTTTTCATCGGTCACCAGCATATGTTCTTACTGAAAATTGAATATCAGTATTTACGAATATAACTAAATTAGGATTAAGATTATTTATTGAAACAAAACTCCTTTTGTGGAAAAATGTCTAGAAATAAATCTATTTTCAGAATAAAAATGACTTATAAGAAACAATTTTATAAAATCAACGGTAATAATATTCCAGGCTAAATATGATGCGAAAATGTAAGAATGAAAATAATGAATTAAACACAATATAATCAAATAGTTGATTTAAAAAAAGTTTTCTTAGTATAAAATGTCATTTGGCTTTTGATTTATTTTTACGTTTCTAAGATTTTATCTTCTATATTAGTGTCGTGGGAGAACATAATATTTGAGAAGTTTGCATTGCATTGTTTAATTTTATTTAAATTTGTTTTTAATGCTGGTGATAATTATGAAATATTTAGCATTTATTATAAACCATTTTTAAGTAGTTTGTTTTATCTAAACAGTCATTGGGATTGGTTTCATTTTATTATTTGTCCCATAGCGGTTTATTTTGAGCATACGGGATAGTTACATTTTGGAATGATTTTTAGTTTTATGAAGAAAATTAGTTTCGAGTGTAATGACATTTTCTAATCGGTATTAATACTAGTACACACGGTATTTGTTTTTAATTAAAATATTTGTCATATTAAGTAGCTGAAATAATATACTAAGCAATTTTTGAAAGCAAACTAACGTCTTTATGAATATAACTAATATAATATAAAATATTTGATAACACTTTAATTGCTTTGGTTAAAATTTATCCATTACATCCAAATAAAAATGTGAAGCGTATAGATATGCATGGTTAAGACGTTAACAACATTTTTTCTTTGATGATACTAATTTAATTGAAATATTATTTCAATTAAGTATTCAATTGTTATTTTTGGTAATACTTTTCTCAATAATTTATGAATATTTTTAAACTATCCTGTATTTTTATTGATTAGATTCTGCTGTGTAGGGACAAAAATGTATTCATGGATGAATTTCCAAAAAACAAATATATAAAGTACTCTCAAATGTCAAAAAATTGATAGAAGGAGTATGAAATTAATGGAGTTATGAAATTTATGAACGATATGATACGGTGAACAGTATCTGTATAAAACAATTGATTTTCTGGTAAATTCTTAAATCGGTTTTTGTTGATACAATAGAATACTATCAGAATTTAATAGACTTTGAATATGGGGTTGTAATTGTGGGGAATTATTTATCAGTGCTTTCTCAAAGATAACGATATAATTGATATGTTCATGAATGATCGTTTCACACAAAAATATGCCATGAATATCGAATTCTCAGTGAGTCATCAAATCTCTGAAACCGGAAATCCGTAAAAAATGCATTAAACAAACAGAATCATCGAAGACTAATGTGAATTTTAATATAATAGAAATGTGTAATACATTTAAAAACCCTTTGAATTTTATTGTTGAAATATAAATACCAACATGATAAATATTCCGAGAATCATGTCTGAAATGGACTTTCGGAACAGAGGATATAGTTGTATCGTTCATGATTACATTGAACACAGCACGAAAATGTACCATCTCGATTTCCTACAGATTTTTCATCTGCCCATCAGCATTCATACACTGAATTGCCTT
The DNA here is from genome assembly GCA_026290005.1 of Latrodectus geometricus. Taxonomy (NCBI): domain Eukaryota; kingdom Metazoa; phylum Arthropoda; class Arachnida; order Araneae; family Theridiidae; genus Latrodectus; species Latrodectus geometricus. The sequence continues at coordinate 32,262 of JAPDSC010015053.1, read as the reverse complement.
CATAGTAATGAAGTTGCCTTCATCCATTAGTCAATTTCATATGACGTGGCTTAGAGCAGAATGAACTCTCAACCATGGTGGTTGCGAGGCGTTAAAAATACATTAAGCAGATGTACTTATTTTTGGTTTTTAAGTCTACAATAATTATTAACCTAAAAGTGTGAATGGTAGTGTTAATCTAAATATAAATTATGTAATGTAAAAGAATTTATTTTTTCTTCTACGCTATATAGCGAAGCTGATATTTAAACTGTACATCTTAATTAATCTAAATCATTACGGTCTATTTGTTTAATAAATGAATTAATATTGTTTGATTTTAATAACTACATGTTTTCAACAATTTATTCCTTTTATTTTCTTGCTTCCTGTGTCTTTATATCATCCATTATTATATTTTGCTTGCTCGGTTCTCATTAATCAAATTTCGTTATGATAACAGAATTCTAAATATATTTTCACATTGTTTTAGCTTGCTTAATATATTAAAAAATAATTGGTAGTTTTCATCCCTCGGTATCATTCAATTCCCCAGATATATATATATAAGTATAGGATGATATAGAATTCAATTCTTAACTATGTTGATGCCACATGAAGTATTTTTTATTATAGTTTTACACTTAATGGTGTCTTCTAAATATTATGTAAATATAATTTTATTTAAATTGTCTTGAATTAAATATTTTAATGATATTGTATTATCCTAAATCTGAGTTGCAATCTTGGTTGATTCCGAGTTGTTCCTCTTCTGCCATCAACGTACGTCCAGGCAGTCGATTATTCTACCACGTAAAACATCAACCACATGTTTTCTCTGATCATAGATATGAGGCCATGACATTGAACTCCGTATATATTTTAATGCATTTCGTTCTTTGCAAAGGTCTTTATAAACCCCATTCATTTGCACTCGTCAATGTGACGTATGATCTGCGTCATAAGGTGCCTTCCTGTAATTTGCGGCATAATGCTTGGCCATGAGTGTGAGATTTCTTCAAATGGCCACTTTCCTTACGCATTTGATTTCTGCATGCTTCTGGATTATCTATAGTTTATGAACATGTGTACTCAACAAAACATTTTGAGATATCTGTTATTTTTTCTGTGCACTCATTGTTTAATTAAATTTTATTTAACTTTTCAATTATTTTCCTTAATTTGAAATTATGTTTGAAATAATAGCCCTGATAAATTTATTAGAATATTTGTGACGATTACTTTGAAGTTCATTAAGTACATGAAATTTTGAAGTAGTAAAGAGGCATTGCTATTTGAATGATTATTCAGAAACTATAAATATTTTCTCTATTCATTTTATAATCTATATATATATATATATATATATATATATATATACATATGCGTGTGTGTGTAATTTGTTTTATATCTATCAGCAACAATCTCTTATTAAAACAGTTTATAAATAATATTAATAGCATTTATATTTTTAATATTTATAATTTATAAATGATAAATTCTATAAAAAAAAATCAAAAAATAATTTCTCGAAAATGTTACAAAATAAAATTTTATTCAACCATATACTCTTTTTCAACCAACTATATCATATTTAAGTAAATAATATTTTTAAATTCATTACTAGAAAGATAAAGCAAAATAATCCAGAATTCATAAAAAAATTGGAAATTTCTATCCATGTAAATAAGTGGATCTATTAAAATGTTCTGCGGTGTTGCTAACTTCGAAGGTAATTTCAGAATTATTTCAATTAAGGTATATTCTACCACAGAAATGAGCAGTACTAGGCTCAAACATTAAATTTCTCTCTTTGTTAATTAAGTTTTAACTCCCATGACTTAGTTACGAGACACTTCCCCACAGTCCGCCAGGAAACCTTCTGTTTTAATATTCTGAGATATAATATGTTAATTTAAAAACTAATTAGCTGAGGAAGGAAACAGCGCAGATTGAAGACCCTGAATTCATTAACGTTATTAGATTTTATGATAGAATTAATTAATTTTTGAATTACCGGAGTAAAAACCGAATTAAGGCTCCACAAATGAGCGAGAAAGAGAAAAAAATATTTCTGACTAAAAGAGTCCTCGGAATAAGTCTTTTTTTTTTCCAAAGTGGTTTCTTGCTTGGTGTAAAGTTCGTTATTTGGGAAATTTCTGTAACGATGGGATATTGTGCAAAATTACGTGAAAGAGGAAATTCACTGAGGATTTTGTTAAGAACTGTGAAAAATGTTGCTGGAGAAATTGGGTGCTCAGTAATCATTAGCGATCTACTGAGTTATAAAATTCTTTTTCGCTCTTTTTACGCTCGATTTATCTTCATAAGAACATGCTTCTCTTACATTTAGAAACTGTTATTTAATAGCAGCTGAGAATTACCTTCTGGAGAGAAAATTTTAATTCACACGTAAAAATTCCATTAATCATTGCAACAATTTGGTAGCAAGCCAAATATAAATTTACTAAAATTTTTAGACTTTAATGAACATTAATTTTTGAATACTGAATAATGATAGAATTTATTAATAACATAATTATTTTAAAATTTGCATTTTCAATTGAACTTGAAATGACATCGTTAGTATTGACGAGAACTTAAAATGCAATGTTATAAAATAAATTCATTAATAAAAATTTACCGAGACATAACTTTGCATAACTTGACAATTTAAATAACAGTGTCTTTTGAGAGTTCATAAAAAGTTTTTGATTGATTCCATAGAATTAAATGTTTTTTACGAATAAATATATGGTTAAAAAGTTAAGTCCTTTTTTGCTTAAGAATTTTTTAAAATGATTCTCTTAATTTAGTTTAGGGTACTCACATATTCTTTTTTTTTATCAATTCTATCAAAAAGCATTATTTATTCATAAAGATGAGGTAATCAGTGATTTTCTAACGTACAAAAATTACAATTTTTTTATATGAAAAAATCTATATAAATTTCAATGTGTTTTTCATAGATTTCTAGATTATAAAATACTAATATATAAAAAATAGGTTATCCAAATATTGTGAAATTATGATCACTATATTATGTATTTCATTGTTAACAAAAGTCACTATTTTTAAATTTCCTGCCTTATGAAATAAAGCTTAAATCAAAAGTATTTTATTATTTCTTTGGAGATATGTGATTTGAAACAAAAGATAAAATTAATGAAAATGTTATACAAATCACATAGTTTATTTATTTAACACTTTTTTATAATAATTATATAGAAATGAGAGACTAGATTACATAAATAAATGAATATCAATTTATTAATAAAATATAAGCAAATAAGCATTTACTTATTTAGTATATGGCCAACTAAAATCAGTACAAAAATAAATATGTATTTTTTATAACTTTTTTTATAATTACTATTTATTATAACATTTAGCAAAATTTTTTATAACTTTAATTTTAATTGAAATCCACTGCATGCAAGTATGTGTTATATAAGGTATTTACTTTTTATATAATGCGGTATAGTACTTTTTATAGTGATAAGATTTTATACGCATCAGAATTGATTCTGCAACTAATAAACTGTCAGTAAATAATTGTCAAGAAAGAAATCAATTAAAATACATTCTTAGTAATATTTAGACTTCCCTTTTACCTGTAATATAAAGTATTATATGATTTTAAACAAAATATAGTCCTGTAAAATCAGTGACATGAAATAAATTGTGATCAAATTAGATATATGGTTTCTATTAAATTAAAAATCATTAAGATTCTATGAATGGTTGATAAGATTTACATACATATACATTTTCTTAGAGCAGTAAATGTTTTATAATTTAAAAAACTTCTAGACGTGCTTTTGTTATATTGTATTCTTGTACCCTATGGGAAACTTAGGTATTCCCCACAATAGTTAAACCATGAATATATGTATATATACACTACTGGACATTAAAATTGCTACACCAAGAAGGCGACATGCTACAGACGTGAAATTTATAAGAAAGGAAGAAGGTGCTCTGATATGTAAATGATTAGCTTTTCAGCGCATTCAGACAAAGCAGACGCCAGTAGCGACACCTACATTGTGTTTAAATGAGGAAATTGTTCAGCCGGTTCCTCATACACAAATTGCATTTGAACGTTGTTGCCTGGTGAAAAGTTGTTGTTATGCCTCGTGTAAGAAGGAGAAATGCCTACCAGCACGTTTCCGACTTTGAAAAAGGTTGAATTGTAGTGTACCGGGATTATCGCAGTATTGCTGCTCGCGTCGGTCAAGTTCCAATTACTGTTAGCAGAATATGGAATCGATGGGTTCAGGACGGTAATACGGAACGCCATGCGGGATCTCAACGGACACCTATCACTAGCAGCCGAGAAGGCAGGCATATTATCCGCATGGCTGTAATGGATCGTGCAACCACGTCACGAGCCATGAATCAAGAAAATGGGTCGTTTGGAGGACAACAAGTGTCTGCACGAACAGCTCGACGACGTTTGTAGCAGAATGGACTCTCAGATCGGAGACAATGACAGCGGCTTCCCTTGACACTGCGTCATAGACAAGAGCGCCTTCAATGGTGTGATCAACGACGAACCTCGGCGCACGAATGGCGAGATGTCATTTTTTCAGCTGAATCCAGTTTCTGTGTACAGCATCATGATGATCGCATCCGTGTTTGGCTGCATCGTGGTGAACGCACAATGGCATCGTGCATTCGTCATCGTCATACTGGCCCATCATCTGGCGTGATGGTATAGGGGCCATTGGATACACGTCTCGGTCACCTCTTGTTCGCATTGACTGTGCTTTGAACAGTGCACGTTATATTTCTGGTGTGTTACGACCCGTGGCTCTACCCTTTATTCGAGCCCTGCGAAATCCTACGTTTCAGCAGGATAATGCCCGACCGCATGTTGTCGGTATTGTACGGACCTTCCTTTATACGGAACATGTTTGGCTGTTGCCCTGACCAGCACGTTCTCCAGATCTTTCACCAATAGAAAACATCTAGTCAATGGTTGCGGAGCGAATGGCTCGTCACCAAACGCCAGTCAGTACGGTTGATGAACTGTGGCATCGTGTTGAAGCTGCATGGGCATCTGTACCTGTACATGCAATCCAATCTCTGTTTGATTCAATGCCCAGGCGTATAACTGCTGTTATTACTGCCAGAGGTGGTTGTTCTGGGTACTGATTTCTCAGGATCTATCCAGCCAAATTTTTTGAATATTTAATCACTTGTTATTTCTAGTATAATATATTTGTCCAATAAATATCATTTTGTTATCTGCATTTTTTCCTGGTGTAGCAATTTTAATGGCCAGTAGTGTATATATATATATATATATATATATATATAATGATATTTTATAATGAAAATAGTATTGTTCACATGTGACTGTCTTTAGTTACATTTTAATGGTTAACTATTATGCAATGAGTTTTTATAGCAAAATATACAAAATGACAAGAGATGAATACTTTATCAGTTTTTAATAAATATATTTTATAAAGTATTACATAAAAATGGTCAATAAAGATCAACTTAAAATCAAGTGTTTTCATTATTTTCAAATTTCCCATTCACAATTACCAAAGTTCAATGTGCTTATCATGTGTTACATAAATACCATCTATGCTGTCAGCATATTCGATTCATTTATGTACAAAAATATATTTGTCGATGGTCCCAAATGTCATACTAATGTACTTTTGGTGTTTAAAAATTGTTATACGCAACGTGAAAAATAAACAACTTATGTCACATAACATGAAATATAATTCATAAACTGTATGATCTAAATATCTTAACAACTCATCTAAACAATTAAAAATACTCAATGATTTTGATTAAATAAGTATTGCATAAGATAAATTTAAGAAGTAAGAAGATAAATTCAACGAATTGCTTTTATCAGGGTGTCTGATAAATTTCCATTGAATTTAGGCAATAAATATAAAATTTTAAAATATACTGTAGCTATGAAAACTAACAAGTGTACATTATATTTTTTAATTTATAAGTCTTCAAATTTACATAAATCATTTAAAATCACCCAGTACATATTTAGAAAACTCTTTTTACATTTCTTTGAAAAACATTTTACTGCTACGAATTAGGTTTACCTCCCAATCACTGATCAAATAATTTTTAAAAACATTAATTTTTTTAATAAAATTACACCTCTATGAATGTAATAAATTTAGACATACTTATTTACTAGTAATTTTCCTTATAATAAAATAGTAGTAATAGGGTATAAATTAAAATAAAACAAAGCAACATAATTTTTTGCAGGTGAAGTGTAAAATATTTATATATATAACATCAAGCAGAATAAAAAATTAGTAAATAGAAAAACTAGCAGAGACCAATAGCGTGTCGATGTGTAAAACTTAATTACGTACAATTTAATTACTCTAAATAAAGTTAATAATTATCATTTTATCTTTAGTTACCCCTTTATATAATATTGCTGTAATAGAAATGCCATTCTTATTTTACTTTATAAATTGACTTTAATTTTTTTATAAAAAAAAGATTAATGAAATGATTCCCGTATTTTTCTGATTTCTCCTTTTGAGATACTTAAAAAGAATTGAGTACATTACCAATATAATATAATGCCCTCCTTCTTTTAACGTCCTTTTTGAATATTAATATATATGTTATGATTAATTTTCAGTATTAAATTCTATTTCAGAAGTGGACAAACTGTTCTGTTTTCTATTAAGTTAATCTTAATTGCATATGATTTATTCATTACACTTAACACTTTTAAGAATGCGTGATTCATTTGAAGTTTTGGTATAAATTGTTTTTTTTCAATTCAGATTCAGATAATATTCGTAATACATAATATATTCAGGAGAATAAACTTATAACTACATACAGTGTATAGATTAGTCAAATAGAGAATCCTTACACGTGAAAGGTAACTGTTCAACCAATGAAACCAAATTACATGAATAGTTGTTAAAGGATGTCCCCCAGATATTATAGATTTTAAACAACGCAAAGATCATGGTTACAGTAAATGTGAGAGAAATATTTAAATTTGGAAAGTCAATACTAGTTTTTACTTTGTGCAAGTTGATAATCATACGGAAAAACCGCAAATATTATCGGAAGGTTTAATTAGTTAAAAATTGCTCATGCAAAATATTATCCAAAAAACATATTATTAAGAACCGATGAATATGCAATATAGAATAGGAAAAAAAAGAAATATTTGAAAAGGATGTATATTTGTAACTTTTATCAAAATTACAAATATACATCCTGTACAATTCTGCATTTGTTCGGAGGAAATTGTGGACTACAACTCCGAAGCAACGTAACCACAAGAATTAACTCAACAACAAATTTTATAAATTCATCCAATTTTAACACAATTTGTGGATCTAGGATGTATATCTTACTTTTCAAATAAACCATAATTAGGAATATAGAAGCATGAGATCGAAGAATTGCGGTGACCATGGAACTGTAAAATTGCAGCAATGACTGTATTAACAAAGTGTTATTGTTGAACAGGATGGAAATTCCTTATGATGTGTGGAGTAGATCCATCTTGCTTCCATAGACTGTCCCTAATGACAATTTGTTACTGCAATTTAGGGATAACGTAATTCTGAATTGAAACACACCTGATAACAGAATCAATCAGAATAAAATAATAGATTTATACCGAGACATGTGACAGAGAAAGATTTTACACAGGTGACAGTAATTCTAGAAAGGTGTATTAGCTAGAAAATGATGCATTGTTGATACCATCACATTTGCTTTGTTTAAACGTGCTGATACTATATTGCAAGTTTTTGCAACCATATAATTGCAGTTTTCAGTGTTAAAGTTTCCAGTTAAAGAGAAGTGCATTGATCCATAATCTCAATAAAGGTCATATGTTATCTTCCTCTTATCTTTTGCATAAATAAGTGGGAAGTCCGTACTCCACTGATCATCTAGAGTGCAATATTTAAGTGTCCTAAAACCGATAATAAAATATAAAAAACAGTGCAAGCGAGATTTTTATTAAGTTAATATTGTCTATAACTTACTTGGAGGTGTTCAGTGGACGTGTAATAAATTTATGATTTACTACCGAAGCAACTTTAAATACATTAGATGTATTGTCCAGTATATTAACTTTCTTCCTATTTTCCTATTAAACCTAGCATATTTTCTGTAGAACATAAGCTTCGTCCCAATTCCTAATTTTATTAATATTTTTGGACTGTTATGCTGCTTTTCCCTCCTTGAAATAAATCAATTTTATCAATTAATCTCATTCTTTTTAAGTTACCTTCATTATTGTGTAGCACATTTGACAATCTTACAGAAGAAATACTCTTTCCGCACTGTTTTCAAAAGTTTTTATGTGAACAAAACATTCAAATAAAGGTTTAAATGTTTCATTCTGTGATTGGTGTTTCTACAGTATAACCACATGAATTATACAATATACTTCAAGAATATTCCTCTCTGTGTTGTCATTAATCCTTTACAATGCTCTTCTGTGGAAATTTTATATTTGTGAATTTTTCATCACATAATCCTTTCAAAGTTTTTTGTGATTTTTCAATATACAGATTGATTTACGCATTGTAAAAATAAAAATTGCCATTTGAAAAATTTGAAATTTTTTTCACGATAGTATTTGTCGTGTAGACAAATACGATAGTGAGCTCTGTGTTTTTTATGACTATTAAAATATTCTGCATAAATTTATTAAATAATCATATCTCAAATTTCGGTTAGATTGTTTCCGTGGATACGCAAATAAAAGTTAGATTTATATATAGGAATTTTTTCTTTAACACCTTGTATATTACTTTTTTATTTGGTTAAAAAAATCTAATAATTAATTTTTCCATCGTTAATACTTCAGTTGTACCTTCATAATTTATATTAGAAAATTTGAAATGCTTAAAATACTTCTTTTGCAAAAATAAAGAAAAGTTAGAAAATAATATTGATTGGTTTGATTAAATGTGTATCTACTTCTCAATTAGGATTACCTGACGTGATTTTAATCACATATTAAATAACATTAAATTTCTCTTTTATGAATGAGTATTTATTAATAATATTTACTCAGTATAGAAAATTAATGACACATTTGTAGGCAAGTAAATTTCTTATTTTATGTAATACGATATAATTTGGCAGGAAATATACATTTTATTTATAAAAATAAATATTTTTAATGATTTTAAGTAATGCAAAACTAGAAGGTAAAAGTTGTCAATTAAATTAATTTATTTTATACATTTATTAATTAATAATAGATACTGGTAAATAAAATTCAAATGATCGTCAAAATTAATCATTGAATGAGTTAAACAAAGAAAAATAATAGCTATAAAAATAATTAATGTCGTAGATTAAATACTTATTTAAACTATAAATTAAGCTATAGATAAATATAAGCTTACATTTTATAAAAGTTTAAAATTTATTCGATAATTTTAATGAGTTGATTTGCATGCAAGATATGGGAAAAGAGTGTAATCCCTTAACTTGTAAAAGTTTTCAAAAAACTGACTCATAAAATTAGAAATTGGTATAAAATTGTAAAAATTTAAAAATCAACAAATGAAATCTTACCTTACTATTTCAAGAATGAGAACAATGCATCAATAATTAGGATAGTAATTTTGAATTTCACTTTATATTAAATAAAAATATTTTTAACATATATCTTTTCTCAACACAAATGTATATTTTTATATAATTTCTATAAAATATTTTACTCGAGGAAGTTATACTTGTTATAAACTGAACTATTGCATATTTTACAATGTTTTAATTATTTTTAGAAAATCATGATTTATAGAAAAAATAAGTAAAAAATAAGTAATGTATGTTGTTTAGAATTCATTTTAACGCACTTAGTTTAATTATTCGCTTCTTTCTGAAATTTTAATGTTTAGAACAAAAATCTCATTTTCTACATTTCCCTTCAATAAGCTACAGGTAAAACTTTATTCACTATTACATAAATTTATTTTTTAATTTAAATTTGCCAACCAAATTTGACTAACTGTAGAATTGTATTATTGCCACTGTTAACTTTTTTTGGTTATTGTATACACAAGGCAATTCAGTAAATAAAAATGTACATTTTACTAAGATTTTATCTGATATTTCAATTCCTTGTGTAAATATATATAGGAACAACTAAAGTCGATTATAAATTTTAAATTTTTAAAGTTAATATTTTAATGGTTGCTATTAAAGTCATGCATAAGGTTAAGAAAGCAAGTGGTTGCTGGCAGCAATAAAAGTATTGGCATTTATTATTTAAATACTATGAGAAGGAAATTTGACTCTAAATGAGAGACACACCACTCAAAATTTTCTATGCGAAATCCTAATTGACATCGTGCCGAGCAGCTTCCAACCGAAATGCAAGTTCATTATTTCGTACGCGCAATTAGAAAGGAAGCTCTAACTGTTCTACGAACTCTTCAAAGTAATAGGTAAGCGTACTAAGTCCGCAGAAGGTTAGACCCCGCATTTCCTCTGGGCTCTCGCCTGACGCTCATTTGTCACAAAGTTAATCTACTGCGAAGAGGTCGGCATCCCTCTAATGAAAGTCCAGGATTAGAAATTCAGAATTGCCCCACATAAGTGGAATAAATAATAAGTATTGTTTAAAAGTAACTTTTCAGTAAATTTAAATGATATATAGTTGGTATCTTGTTATAAGCGAATAATATTTAAGGCTTCCTTATTTTAAATATCACTAAAAATGTACCAATCATAAATGTCATTTTTCTGTCAATTCAAAAAACATATCTTAAAATGAAACTTTTTCTCATAATTTAATTATATGGTGATATTATGATAATTTTATATGAAATGAAATATTATCGAATAAATTCTCTTAAAACTTACAAATTGCTTTCCGTTGAACAAATTAATGGAAAAATAAAGTTATTAAAAATTTTATGTTATCTTTAATATTCGTAAAATTAAAATAATCATATACAGGGAATGCAAATGTTGTTAACGAGTGCAATCTGTGTAGCAATTTATTTGAGAGTCATCGAAATGATTGTTAAATAATAATCTATTCATTGTTTATGTGATTAATGAGCGTTTTGCTCGTTAATTTCTCAAGGTTCAGTTTAATTATTTATTTAATATTTACAATTAAATGCATTATATTAATACTCATTAATATTACTGTTAGGAATAAGGTAATTGCTAATTATCAATTACAGATGCTGGCTTTTATATCCTAGTTTTAGAACATTTTTACTCGAACGACTTAATGTCATTTCTAGAAGTCTTTAATTTGATATTGATCTATGCGACAAAATGCATATTTATTAGAAAAACGTAATTTAATTATATGCTCGTAACAAATTCATGAGCAAAGAATATTTTTTTCATATCCTTAATTTTAATCATGTCATTCATATAAATTTGTTTTTTGCTAAATCATTGATGAATATAAAAGTTTAGTAAGTACAGTAATACCCCGTTTAACGCTGTTTCGTTTAGCACTGTTTCGGTTTAGCGCTCTTTTATTTCAACCCGGGGATTCCATGATATCGCTCGCAGCATACGGGGATTCCCCGAAATATTATGCAGCGATAGGTTTCAAATACATATCCGAAAGATTGTACTTGTGTTTCTTGTTTGGTGTGGTATTGTACAGACATATTTATATTACTGGAAACATTTGTTGACATTATTGTAAGTAGGTATTAATTTGCATATTTAATATTATATTACAGTGTCAAATATTTTGATCTTTAGTTTTTACTATGGGTGCTAATGAAAAAGTAAAGAAAGCAACCAGAAAAAGCATTTCACTCAAAACTAAAATGGAAGAGATTAGAAGATTAGATTCTGAGGAACGTCAAACTCTAATTAGTGCTTCATTGAATTTGCCAACTTCAACAATAAGGATCATCATGAAGAATAAAGAAAAAATACTGTCATCAGCAAGTACAACTACGTCAAGCTCTGCTACTAGAATTACCCGTTCTAGAAATAATATCATAGAGGAAATGGAAAAACGACTGTCTATATGGAATGACGACGAAATTGACCTCAATATGCCATTAAGCCAATCTATCATAATGGAAAAAGCTAGAATTTTTAATTACATTCAGGCTGAGACAATTGACACAAGTGAAACTTTCGTTGCTAGTCGAGGATGATTTAATAGATTTAAACAACGAAAAAACCTTCACAACATAAAGATTACAGGAGAAGCAGCAAGTGGTGATACAAAAGCGGTGGCTGTATTTCCAGATATTAAAAAAAAATAATTGAAGAAGGAAACTATCCTCCAGAATTGGTTTTAAATGTTGATGAAACAGACTTGTTTTGAAAAAGATTGCCGAAACGAACATTTCTATCCCGTGAAGAGAAATGGGCACCAGGATTTAAAGCTGCAAAAGATCGCTTAACCCTTCTACTAGGTGGTAACGCAAGCGGAGATTTTAAATTAAAACCATTACTAATTTACCATTCCAAAATCCCAAGAGCGATGAAAGGCATATCTCAATCAACTTTACCTGTAATTTGGGAGTCTGATAAAAAATCATGGATGACTGCAAAAATTTTCCAGGATTGTTTCACTGAACATTTCTACCCATCTGTTAAGCGTTATTGCGAAATTAAAAAAACTTTAACAAGAAGCACTTCTGTTCATTGATAATGCTCCAAGCTACCCAACAAATTCATCAGACTTAACAACATGCATTCCAGTCGAAGTGGATTTCTTGCCGCCTAACACAACTGCCTTAATTCAACCAATAGACCAAGGCGTTATATCAAATTTTAAGGCTTATTACTTGCGGCGAACCTTTAAGCAAATGTTTGAAAAAACGGACGGAGAAGAGAACCAGTCCATAAAAGAATTTTGAAAAAACTGCAACATCGTGGAGGCTGTAGAAAACATAGGTCTTTCTTGGAATGAGGTAACAGAAAGATCTTTGAAAGGAGTATGGAAGAATATTTGGCTGGATTTAAGTAAGAGCGATGACGTTGGACACTCCGTCGATGTGGATGAAATAGTGGAAGAGATAGTGAAATTAACGAAGCAAACCGGTTTTGAAGGGGTAAATGTGGAAGATGTTGAAGAAATAATTCAAGAAGCAGTGGCTAGTCTCTCTAATGATGAGCTCAAGGAATTAACTGAACAGGAAGAAAACAAAAATGATGACAGTAGTTATTCAGAAGAAGAGCAAAAAGAACTTTCGATGGCGTTTGTAAAAAGGAGTTTGTCTACCATAACTGAAATAATGGATCAATTAAATGAAAATGATCCGAATTTTAAAGGAGCTCAAAAGTAAGGCGTGGTGTTAGAGATGCTCCATCCGTTTATGAAGAACTTTTAAGAGAACAACGCAAAAGAAAAAGGCAAACAACATTAGATGTTTTTGTCACAGAAAGGCAGAACACTGAAAACGCGGAAGGCTAACTAAATATGACTGACATAGAATTTTATTTGTTTTTTTAAGAATATTCGTTTTGTTATTTATATTTTGTTTTAATTTTTGCAAGAAATAATAATGTGGTATTAATTTGGGCTTTAAGAAATAAATGTTTGGTTTTATTTTTATTAAAAAAAACAAACTTTTTAAATTTAATACCTAACCAGTTTCCTAGCCATCTTCCCCTCACCCCAATATTTACATGTAAAGATAGCCTCGTTTAGTGCTGTTTCGCATTACGCTCTACTTTGATGGAACGTATCCCCCGCGTTAAGCGGGGTCTTACTGTATTAAGGTATGACAGTATTCTAAAAATAATTTTAACATTTAAGAAACATTTCCATTGATGTTTTGAATCCTATGTTAAAGTTCTAAAATTAAAACCATATATTTCACCATAATAAATTGCTCATATTTAATGGTTTTTTTTCTGTAAAAGTAGTTGTGAAAAGGTTAATGCATATTATCTTTTGATTTCTTTCTATATTTGCTTTGGCCTACTTCTTTGCTAAAGCTAATACATGCAAAGAATTTAAAGCTGTGTTATTTATATTAACATTTCATTTTCAATATGTTCAGTAAAATGTATCACTTAAAGTGTGCAATTTATTATTAATCTATATGATAGTAATAAGTTAAGCGTCAAAAATAATGATACGAATTAATTGTATCCAATAAATCCTTATCATAATAGAAATCTGTTATAGTTGATTCGCATTTTAATTTGAAACTGAAAAATATCATTTTATGATTTTGAATCGATTAAATAACTTATTGCTTGTTAAAAACATTTTTAGCATGAAATTTATTCCTAATAAATTTTGGAAAATATAAAGTTTTGTTGTTTCCTAAATAAACAAAAATTACCTAATTTTATATTTAATTGCTTTCCCTGAGGAGTTTAAATTACAGAAATACTTAAACAAAAATAAATAGTTTTTAAACATCAAAATTTATAAATTATTATTTTCAAACTTTGAATATATAAATAAAATATCAATTTTAAACCTTTTAATTTGGAAGAAACTAAATAACAAATTTATTTACTTTTATTACTTTCGTCATTGCAAAACAACTAAATCAGTTAAGTATGTATGCAAACATTGCTCAACATTACAATGCACTCGATTTAAACGCAATCAAAATGTTCTTTGCTACTGTATCATTTTTAAAAATAATGTGTTTGCTCACAAATTGAAGCAAATATTGAAAACATTCAGTGAAATTAATGAAGTAATTATTTTATTTAACTTTCTCTCTTGAGTTTGAAGAACTTGTGTAAGGAAACATTATTCCTAAATGTACTTCCTATGAATTTTAAAATCAAAAAGTACATTTAATTTATTAGAGTAAAACTGATTCCAATTTAATCAAACAAATGAGTTTTAATACATATGACAAATGAAATATGCTTATGGTCTTCAGAAGTTAACAATTGTGATAAAATGAAAACTATATAAACTTATTTCCAAAATAAATACAATTTATATTCCCTTTGTTCTATTAAATTGATTGTATTACTTAAGAATATAGTTATATATTGAACATTATTAGCTGGTATTTGAGAGAAAACCAATTGTATTACACAGAATAACAAGGACATAAAAAAAGTTGTATAAGCATAATTATCCATTTTAATATGACTGCACTTGACGATATCTTTATAGAACGCATAAATGAATTAAATTGAAAGTAATTTATTACAAATGATATATTACTTAAAATGTAATTTTATATAGTAGTGATAAGAACAAATAAATGAAATATTAACCAAATAATAATTACCTAATACACATATTTAAAATTATGCGAGTAACGAAGATTGAAAAAATGATTATAACTGATAAAATAAATTAAGGAAGCATATTTTAACTTTTCTAAAAATATATTGTAAATAAATCTTATAAAGAGAGAAAGGAAAAATAAGTTTATGGTAAAAGATGTTCATATGTATCTACAAAAAGGCATTCAATATGTATCTGCAAAACACATAGAATTGCAGTTTTATAACCCGTGACGAAACCTTTTCAAAAATTAAAATAAACAATTGAAAATAGAAATTGGAAAGGAGAAAGTATGCATTTAATTGTTAATAGAAATATAAAATATGTGGTATGCTAACATATAGATAAAAATTAATAAAAACTATTATTTAAATGGATTATAAAATATGTTTATTATATAAAAGTTACCAATTAATTATTTAAAGGATATGCTAATGAATATATAATTGTAAACAATAAAGAAGCTTTCTTAATTGCTTTAGCAAGTTTTTATTATTTTGTTCGGAATTTATTTTTTGTACTTAGTTAATTTATCTTTATAAAAGTGACATTTTTGCCATAATTTATTAATACATTTTTATCAAATACGTGATAAGCAATACGATGACATGGAAAATTCAATAAGCTGCTTGAAATTCACTTATATTTGTTGTAAATAAATAATGACTACAGTATTTAAGAACTAGATAAAAAAAAATTAAACATCAGTTCCCTACGAAAATTAATTTATTCTATTTTTACCACCAGAATTCAGCTTAGATCAATTTTCGATCATAACCAGAAACATAAAATAAGAAAAAAGGAATAAATAACAAATATTTATTTGACTTATATTTAGAATTTAATTCACAAATAGATATGTTTTTTATATTTAGAATACATCATAGAAACTATCACGAAAAATATGATGCTTCCAAAATCATTTTCTTTTTCTAGGAAACAAATATTTTGTAATGTGCCTGGATTTATAGCAACACAATTTAATTTAGATGTTAATCTTATAAAGTAATTAGGTAATTAGATCTGATCATATAGTTAATGTAATCTTATTTCATACGAAACATTTAGGTCGATTTTCATTCATTTTTGCTGAAATGAATGTCGTATTTTCTTATGTATATTTTTTGTAATGCAATAAATGTATATTTTTGATAAAAATATTTTAAAGATACATTTGAAAATATATTCTTTGTATTTACTATTTTTAAACAAAAAACGTAATTTGTATGTATTAAATGAATTATAAATTATATACTTATCAATGTCTTTAAATAAAATACAAGACTATTAATGCATCACAGAACTACTTAATAAATAGGTACTATTATTTCACAAAACTTATCTCATTACATATTTTGAAACTAAATATTTTCAAATACCATTTGCCATTACAGCTTCCGTATAAGTTTCAATTTCTGTCAGATATTATAGATTCTATTCATATTTGACTTGAAGTAACTTATTAAAAATTTATAAAATATCAAGGAAAAAGAAAATTTAATACCATCATTTTTTTCTTAAATTAAAATAAACCAGTCAAGTATAATATTTAGTATGATATATGTATCCACTTTCCCTTCTTATGGGTCAGACAGAAAATATGGATTGATCAGTATTAAATATATTTGTATGATAATTGATAACTGAAACAAATAAAAACGCAATTGCTAACATAGTCCTACAAAGTATTATGCAGAAAATAACTACCATTACCCGAGTTTACAATAAGATTAGTCTGACATCCCACGTCAGAAATTGAAACAATTGAAAGCCGTTATAAAACATTTAATTATTGCATGAAGATTAGGTTCTATGAGGTCTATAGATAAGATTGTATACGATTATAACAGAAGAGGAAACAAAATCATCACAAGCCCTTATTCTAGCAGTTGCGTAAGCTAAAATATAATACCTAACATATACATCGTTCAATTATCGCTGTGATCGAACTATGACCTATCACTGCATAAAGCGCTAGCTCCATATAAGGCTAGAATAAAGCCTTGTATAGTAGATGGCTTCTGAATATAGCTCAAAATATTTGCCCCGGCGCTTAACGACATAAATAAAATCAGATTCATACCTTTGGTATGCAAGGTAATTCCAACCATCATCAAATACTCCAGAAGAAACAATTAACGTTTTGGTAAATCATGAGGTTTGTAAATATTTACTCAATACAATGAATTATATTTTGTTCTGCGTATACCTGTTTCATTTTATTTTAAAAATACCAATTCAACATAAAATAAAAATAGTTTTTTTTTACCACATTAATTAAAAGTATTTAAGAAATAAATGCAAAATGAAAAAGTTCATTTTAATCAGATTAAAGCGTAGTGTTCAGTTCGGTAAATGTAATTCCAATCAAATCAAAACCTATCGCATTATTTTGCAATTAAAGCATAATCTTTTAATACATACAAACATTAATAGTTATCGCACTCATTATATTTGCATTCAAACTAACTTTAACATGTTTCATAGGATCTTTCTCAGAATTTTATTCATAAATTTGTTATGGTATAAACTTACAGTACAAAAGTATAATGTTATCGAAAATCAAAATCAAAATTTTATCGAAAAGATTATACTTTTAAAATTGATTCTTAAAATGTTAATAGTTTGATTATTTTAAAAAAGACTCATATGCACTCAAATATGTGCATATACTCTTCTGCAGAAAAACATATTTAGTCATGATCATTAAAAACGATATGTACTTATAATTTAGTGCATGAAAAACGAGTATAAATTCAGTAAAAAGGACAATTTATTGAGAACTGAATATAAAAAAGGTTTAGTAAACTGAAAATGCTTTTTCAAGTGAAAATTATTTTATTGCTGTGAAAAGCATTATGAAATAGTATTTAATACGATGGTAAAAACGACTCAAATACTATCGTAAAATTTAAAATAAATTTGTTGCGTTAATTACATTAAAGTAAAAAAAAATAATACTTAAGATTTAACTATTAATCAGACTTATTCTCATTTAAAATATAATTTTTCATAGCGGAAGAATTTTATATGATATTCATCTTATTAGTAAAATTATAAATGGAAATACACAAAATATTTTAAAAAATATTGTAAAAAATATTTATTATAAAAAATATATATTTATCATATTTCCGTTTGTAAGTAACACCTAAAAAGTTTATTCATATTACTCTTAAAAATTGATTGATCTGTTAACATTGTAAAAAGAAACTTATTATCTAAATATTCAAGGACTTGCTTTTAATGAAACAAGATATTCTCTGCTTTTTAATCCTACTTTCAATAGGTCTTAAATTTAGAGCAATAGGCATTTGTTTCTACTCCTATTTCAAATGTGCTTATAATTTGGGTATAAAAATCCCATTGAGTTTCTTACATCTTAATCGATACTCTAATTTAAAATATAAGTGATCAATGGAACTCTGACTGGGATTCTTATCAAAGGCCATGAAAGATAATTAGGATTTATTCATGTGCACAATTTCTTGAATGAAGTCCTATTAACAAAACTAAAACACCGGTTTTTAAGACTTTAATCATCACTTTTTTTTACTTAATTTGTAACACAATCTTACTTATTTTATAGCTTAAAGTATATAACACACATATAACATAATTTTATTACTCTATTTATGTATATTATTAACAAAAACACTGAAACGACTTAACCAATTAAACAATATAAAATAATTTTGAAACATATAAAGCGTTAATACCACTTGAATAACAAGTTTGTTTTAAAAAATATGTACTCTATTTATTTTGTTAACATTTGATATAGATATGATTTTAGTATTAATTTTATTTTGGGGAATAAAATGTAAATACAGAAACAACTGGATGGTGCAATTAGTTGAAATTTATTTTTAATTAATAATTGCATGGAATAAATTATAACATTACTATAAAGAACCAAAACCATTAACATGCAATATTGCATAAATTACCAAATGTATATCTTATCTACCGAAGGTAAATTAAAAGTATTTTGGTTGTATTACTTAATACTGCTAAAATACTTTTTTTTAATGTAAGATTTATGCTGTTTGTATTTTATTTCAGATTTTAATATCCTATTGCATATTACAATCAGAAAATAAAATTAAAAAACATTTTTATATTTTGACTGTAAAATGAAACTTTTATTTGATTATAAATTAAATCTATGTTTTTTATAATTGTGTTTTAAATATAAAATTTTTTTAAACAATTTTAAAAGTTTTTAATACGAACACATATAACATATCTTTGCTTATAACTTTTAAGTTATAAGCAAAAGATTTGTTATATGTGTTCGTAATAACTTATACTTAATCAGCGGAGTTCTATATTTTAAATAATAATCACATAAAATATTTCAAAACATAAAAAATGGGTACATAATGTGTTCTAATTTATAAGTCTTTGTAAATTATGACGTACATTCTGAAATTTTAAAGTTATACGAAATATTTCGCGAAAATTTATGGAAATCAAAATAACGACAAAAATTTAGATAAAATCCTTAAAAAAAATATGGGAATTTGATGCCTGATGGAAATTTTACAAAACTGTAAGAACGTTATTTTAAATTGTTTATCATTTTTGTAATTTTGTATTCGTAATCATTTGTACTAAAATTATTTTTAAGTATTTAAATTTAATATCATTTACAATTCAGTAAATGAAAATCTTGATTTTTATGATATGCCATAATTAATCATAGAATACTTAATAAAAACATTATATGAGCTAAATAATTTTTTTTTTCGTTTGTGCAATTACCTAATGTTTAAAAGTGTTGAATATACATTAAAGAATAGAAACATAAATAGTGATCTTATTTTTCCATCTTGAGAAACCAATGATATTCTTCATCTGGAACATTACTATTTCATTTGATGAATACTTGAGCAACTGTAATATAGTAAAAATCACACTCTATTTTCATATTCTTAGTCAGTTTGTTGTTGAAATGTTTTGGTTTGTACAATTATAGAATTTTTAAAAGTGTAGAACATACATCAAATAGTAGAAACATAAATATTGATCTAATTTTTCTATCTTGATATATCAATGATATTCCTCATTTAGGACATAAGTGTTTCATTTGATGAATTCTTGAACTTGTGTAATGTAATAAAAATCACTTTCTATTTTCAAATTTATATTCTCAGCCAGTTTGTTGTTGTTGAGAATTTTTCACTCTTACCAAAGAAAAATGCTCAGTGCAATTCTTCGGCAGAAAAGTTTCCTTTCGAACCAATAAAAGTACACTTTCCAAACTGCTTGCATTTTTTTCGCGCCAAAAAAGAAAACCTTTACAGAATGTGCCCTCCCATTTCCTCTCTGGTTAAGATCCGAATGTTTGGAAGAAAGGTCAAAGAAATAAATCCCTAAATCCTAAAGAGAAAATTCTATTTCCTGGAAAATTTTGTTTATTTTCATGTGTTCTTTTTTTCTGTTACCCACCTCTTGGGATTCGCGAGCATCGGTTCAATAACGAAATAAAAAGCAAGTGGCCTTGCTCGTAGCGAGAAAGAAACGTGAATTTTTGTTTATTTATTTGGATTTTTTACTCTTTTTGACCTTTTCTTTGTTTATGCTAAAAGAAAAAAACGTCATTTAGTGTTTACAAGTGCATCTTTACGATGTTACATGTGTTGTTGCGAAGGTGTACGAAGCTTGCCATATTAACTCTGAATGGCATCCTTAGGGAAGGAGGTTTGAAGTAAATGTGAAAAGCAAAGGAGTTATAATTCACGTGTATCTGACCCTAGAGCTTGCGGCACTGTGGCTTAATTTAAGGAGCTGAAATTAATTACACGGTCTGAAAGATGTTCTAGCTATCCACATATATTCTAATGACCAAATGACATTATTTCTTAACAACTTTGTTTCTTTCCAGAAAAGAATATTAAGATTTATGAACATTCAAAGCTTAAGAACTTATTTCACAACAAATATATACATTCAATTCAAATTGTATTTTTTATTATTTCTAACAAATATTCTCATTTTTTCTTTTCCTATATTTTAAATAAACAAGGAACTTTTAAAATTTTTTTCATATCAAGTATGTAAACATTAGATTTACTTCAAAATAAGTATTGCTAAGTAAAATTTATTTTAAAAGCAGCATTTTTGTTTAATAATATTATTTTTATGTTTATTTTCATTTTGTTTGCAATATTTATAGCATATGATGTAAAAAGCATAGTTAATGGTTTCGTAAGACGGATCTAAAATATTTATATTGTAATATAATAAAATTTTTATTGATAGTAACTAGGGTGATTATAAAATTGAAAAATATTATCGTGGTCATGCTCATGAATATATATATATATATATATATATATATATATATATATATATAAATCAGCAAATGAGAGAAATGCCAATACTTTTATATTACAATGATGCATATATTATGCAATATCATAATGACTATAATGCATAAAATCAAAAATGAAAATTAATTGCATTGCAGAATGTTAATAGCTCGTGTATTTAAATTAGTTTGCATCTACATATAGCATTTTAATATAAGATATATTTAATAAATTAACATGTATGTACGTGATAAATAAGCATAATACAATATTTTGTGCGCAATGAATGTAAAAGTGATAAGAATTTGGAAAATATAGTTAAAGCAGCAATTTTTTGAAGCAAAAAATTTCTTTCTTTTGTATTTTTAAATACTTTTGTTGCATTCGATAAGAAATGGAAATTAGGTTTTGCACAAAAGCACATGATATTTTCATTCAATTTGACTGCAAATTATTTCTTGAATTTTTTTCTTTCTTTTTTATATATGACTAAATATTAAAACTGAAATTAAATTTTATTTCTTTTATAGTAAATGTAGAATAAATCTTTTTTTGACATTTATTTAAAGTTTGTTAATGTGGAAAATTACATTAAAATAATTATTTACCATTGAAATCAAAATTTAATGATATTGGTATTGCTTTTAGTATTTATATTGGTATCGTAATGTAAATATATACATTGCACACAAATTATTTTTATTACAAAGCAATTTACTAATGATTATTAATAATCATAATTTAGTCCAAATATTATTATATCCGCTACGATTATAAGAATTATTATTCTGAGAAAATTGATAGTTATATTTTTATTTCGAGTAAAATATTTGATTTAAAATACATGTGACAGCATGTGAAACAAAATATAAAAAGTACCTAAGCAGTGGTGCTGTTTTATTATCATTATATATGAAGTTAATATAATTCTCCGCCACACAAGTTCAAATTCGAGACACGATCTCTCCTCTGTTTACTTCAAGAAAATCTGAGCGTTCCCTTGAGAGGGAGCCAAACTTCGGACATTTCATCAGCCAGTTGAGTGCTAGCTTTGGTTTGATCGATAAGGTGGAAAGGATCGGCTGCGCTACCTAGCCCGTGGATGACAAGTTTTGGTTGCCTGTCGGTTCTTAACATGATTAATCGAAAGTTTAATCGAATAATCATCCACTGGAAAACTGCAGAAATGTGACAGTGGAATTTACAAATCGTCGGGCAAAGTTTCCTTTATAAACTGATATATTAGTTATTTCATTTAGTATTGATGATAAATTTAACTACTAAGAGATTTTATTACTCCCATACATTAAAAGAAATTCATAATATCTACAACTTTGGTAATTTATTTAAATTTATGTACCTTATTAGTATCTTGTAATTTATGTATCTTGATTAGATAAGCAAATTGCCATTTCTACAAATTTGATATTTTTTTTCCTATAAGAGGTTATATTTTTGTTATCAATATAGGTAAATTTAAATAACTGGATTGGGTTTATTATCAGGCTAGTTTTAAAAATTAATGAAACTTATGGTATTTTGTTAAAATGTGTACAATAACTAAGATACATTATGTGTTATTAATTTTCTATTTTGAACATATAACTTCACAATTAAATATATCTGTTTTTAAATTATTCTATTTATTTATTTTTTTTAAAAAAAAGACAGTCACTCTTTTATGAATAGATATAACTAAAATTAAAGGTTAATAATAAATATAATGAAAATGATAAAAATTTGTAACTGATTTGATTGAAGAAAGTTTATTGCTGAAATTCACTAATATTTTCAATGGATTGCTTCCAAAAAAATATTAGAAACCAAGCCACTCGAGTTTTCAAAAGTGTTTCATAGTATTTCAATTTAATCATGAATGGATTTGGTTCTTATCAAAACATATTTTTTTTAACATTTTTGTCAATTTAAATTAAATGTAGATAGTTTTGGATTATTATCATATCTTGCCCAATTGTCCTTAATTGAAAATAATTTCAAAAAATATTAATAGCTACATGTATGAATAATACCCTTCATAACTTTTAAAACAGTTATTCATTATTCCAAACAACTCATTGGTAACTTCCACCAAACTGATGTTAATTTGTTTGAAAAATCTAGCATTAAATAAATGCAAAATAATAAAATTGTTATCCTTAAAGCAAGGTAGAAACAATAGTAATTTATTTGTAAAATTATATTTTAAAATACATATTAGCAATATATTTATGGAGTTCTTTAATTCGATGGAAATTAATAATTAGAACTTAAATGAATAATTTTTTATGTAGCAATTTATAACTTAAAATGTTGACATACATAACACCTCTTAACTGACTTATCGGGTTAAGCATTATATGCAATAAAACACTTGTTAGAGTAAACAAGAAATTCATCTCTACTGGAAAGTTTTTTAAGATATTATAATAATTTAGACATTATGTATATTTTTTTATCACAAGGTAACGAAACAAAAAATATTAAAGCACTTTTTGTATTTTTAAACTTAATTTTTAAAATTTCATTGAACTATTAGTAGTTCCTCCAAAGTTTAATTTTGAAGTTAAAACTAAGTCGGCAATAGCAAATAAGAACAATAATGAATAGATAATTTTATATATTTCTTGAAAATGAAGAAAATATCATTTTAAAAAAAGTCTTATAACATTTAATTTTGTTATAGCAAAATTTTAAAATGTTTTCATCAGTTTCACTCGGCTTTATTACTGGCTATTCAAAATATTTTAGTGAGATTTTGATAATTGATTTATTTTATTCGCGGAAAGATCAAGTAAATATTTGCAATCTGAAATCCTCATATAAAATTTCAATAACATGTAGCATAGAAATATTTATAAATATTGCTTAAGCCTTTAAGCGGTTTGCCCGTACGCCGAACGGCATCGATATTTTCTCCTTTCCTTTTCTGGTTTGCCCGCATTTTTCATTATTGTAAGAGACTATTTAGTATTATTATTTTTCAACAGATGGCGTGGCTTGTCCATGTAAATGAAATGCTTTTCATCTGGGTTTTTCTATGTAGCGGGAACTTTTCTTGGAAATTTTGTTTCTACTGTATGCCGCGCTTGTGAATCTTATAGAAATTATGGATGGAATAGACGACGAAAATACTGGCTTGTTAGACGATGAACTTCATTCTGATTCAGATATTTCTTTTAATTATTTGGATTATTCCTCAGATGTCTCGTGCAGTGAGCTCAGCTCTGATGGAGATTTGAGGTTGATTTTTACCGAGGTTGATATGATATGAAAAATCCACCTGTTCCGTGTCCTCGATTTCAATTTTCTGGTATTCCCTCTGTGCACGTACAATTTGACGACACTTCTGATGTTCTACAATTTTATGAAACCTTCATTGATTTTTCACTCATGAGTAAAATTGTGGAAGAGACAAAAAAATATGCTAAAATAAATATACTATTCTATATTGCATGCAGAATGTGCTTGAGAAAAGCAACGATTAAGGTCTTTTGTGTCCAAATTTATAAAATAAAAATGTTGTAAAAAAGCATTAAAAAAGAAAAAAAATTCTTAATATTCTTATTCGATTAAGTATGGTACTTAATTATATGCAATAAAAAAATATGTCTTTTTTGGAAGCATTTCTGGTAAAATAATTGACCGCTTAAAGGATTAATAGAAATCAATTAAAAATATCTTATGCACGCGTGCGGCAGCTGCTTCAGTACTCCTGAATTAAATCATTTTGCTTTTAGATCCACAAATGTGTGTTCATTCAGAGATTTAGTTAATTATTCCAAATACAAAATTTATAAGTTATGAAGAGTTTTGGTATACTTTGTTTAAGTAAAATTCGATGTTGCTATTCGTGTTAATGGAAAAATTTTAACATATTTTCACCCAAATTAATTTTAAAAAAAGTAAAAACCAGTTTAGTTATTTTTTTCCAATTTTTGTAGCTTATTACTTATTCTTTTAACACTGATTATTATAATTAAATGTGTCTAATAAATTATGTGAGTATTTTTGTCTATTTGTTTGCCAAAAAATATTATTAGAATAGCAGCAGGACTACGCTTCAATAAGCGGATGTTTGAAAACTGAATATAAACCTTTATTAAACGATGTAGTATAAATATTGAATTCGTGATTTTTTTTTGATTTTTTATTTTTTTTATATTTCTCAAACAAAATACTTTATACTACTACATAAACATGAATGTAATCCATAATATAAGAGTATACAATGATCTTTCAAAAGTTAAATCATTTATAGTTCATAAAATCTTAGAAAAAAATTCAGTTATAAGCATCTATTCTGACAGAAATGAATGCAAAAATACAACATATATTATCAGTTAGCATCATGTCAGTCAAACATATATTAATCGAATAAATTTGTTTATTACTTTCATGAGGCATAATGGATAAACTATCAATTAAAAACTTTGTATATTATATGGTAAATATTTAAATTCCTTAGCGAAAATTTGACACACAAGGAGTGATATTCACACGATACAAACTTGAAACCTAGAAAATTGCAGAGCATGTGCTATAACAGTCCGCACGTAAATTTAAAATACAGCAAGTTTAATCTTGTTTTATTTAAATTTCTAAGTTTCTATTCTAATGAGATTTATACATTCAATGAGCCAAAACTCATATGACCCAAATTAATGTAAATTATTTTTATAGCAATTTTAAATGTATTTTTATTAAGTCTTTATAGAACGTGATGTATGACATCATCCGATAGCATTAATTTCTTTTACAATTTCCTCTTTGATTTTGAAAATCATTTGTAATATGTGATAATACTATTGTATTTATTAATTTTATAAAAATTGTTTAACTCATCAAAATTAATTTATTACTGTTTTAATTTTTATGTTTATATTTAATAGTTAATTTATTACTTGAAAAAATAACAATAATAAAAAGTCAGTAGAAATATTTTTAGTTTAATGTATTTTTCTACAAGATTTCATAAACAGAAATTTAAAAATATTTTTTCATTTTAAGCTGTGGATTTTGAAATAGCGAAATGCACATGTTTGCTTTATTGGAAAATTTCATGGAATGAAAATATTTGATTTTATTATACTTGGATTTTTATGGATTTTTCCCCTGTTGACTGGTTTATTTATGGATTTTTCAATGGAAATAAATGCATTTCTTAAATTTTCCCTTAAAATAATAATTTTAACTATACCTTTATACGTGAACATAAATTTTGTCATTTCGGAGCAACACTCACCATATAATATACATGTGAAAACTTATAGGAATAATAATCTTATTGTCATAATTTTAATTAGATTTATTTATGATAAAAATATTGTTGGCCGGATCTTATTTAAAGTTGAAATGCATACAAGGTTCTTATTTATTTAAAGTTATAATATATAAAATTTTCTGTTGAACATATTTTATAAATGCAAGAAATATACGAACAAAGCCCTGCCAGAAAAAAAAATCCTATATTAAATGTCAATAACAGGCAAAAAATGTAATGAATCATTCGAAATTGATTTTTTGAATGAATGAATTTTATATTATATCATCGAGATTAATAGCACTAAGCTAGCACGACTAACGCAAATAAATTAATACCTCTCTAAACACCCTCGAGGTATTGAGGAGGTTCAATGATTGCTTAGGATGGCTTAAATTAATTAAGAGTTACTTCGTTACATTCATTTCCAACCGTATAATACAAAAAGATTCTTGAAATTCAATTGAAGCCAAAAGGGAAATCTTATAGAAATAATTCGCTATATAGATAGACAATACATCAATACATGATCATCCTAAATAGAAGTTAAATATGATTTTTGAGTGAAAGTGTAAATATCTTAAAATAATTCACGAAGAGTTATAACTTAAATAAATTTCTTTAAATAGAAAATATTTCATCTTCCTAAAATAACAAACATATTTATGAAATTTAATAAAATAAAAAATATCCATGCTTTCATATGTATTATTGACTGAAATAATAAGCAATTTAATGCAGTTTGTTCCAATTCTAATAAAATTTTGCTGATTCATGGTTTAAAATTGATATTACTTATTTACACGAAATAGAAAAACTATCAAAAACTGTGTTAGTAAACTACTGACTATTAAAATTAACGAAATTTGAATGCTGTCATATAGTAATATGAAAAAATATCAGCCAGTTAATTTTATCTATTTAAAACACAAACAAAATAAAGAAACGAACCTAATATTCTTATTTATTTGCAAAATGGCAATCGATATATTTTTAATTTATTCAACCCATTTCTGATTTCATCTTCATTTTTGTTTGCTATTCAAGTAGGAACAATATACCGAATTATTTTTGAAAATATTTTGTATAAAATTATTATTATAATGTCAAATGTCTTCCTATTAACTTAAGTGATTAATCAGATAACCGAATAACAGCAGAATTGTCAAACTGTTGAATCTTGATCAACATTTGATGAAGAAAATAAATCTTCTATTCCATGAAAATAAGTATAATTTTTAAAGCTTATTTGGATTTATAAAATTACGCAAATTTTGTCTCCATATTAAGCTAGAATTAAATTGACCAGTTTTTAAATTAAATATAAGTTCATCGTGCTCAACTGAAATAAAAATAAATTTGTTGATTATGTAAATTGATTATATGTTGTGAACATACTAATAAGTTTTGTTAATAAGTTCATGTAAATCTATGAATAAATGATTTAGCTTATAATTTATATTTAAAATATTCTCTATAAATTTTATAACAAGGAAATCTCTCAACATTTTAATCCACACTTGAACAAAGTTATTCACAAGGAATATCCCAATAGGAATGTCTTCCAAATGCCATATTTTATCAGAAAAAAGACGTATTGAAACATCGAATGAGCAACCGGAATTTCAAAGAACCAATCGAAAAAGCTCATTACTTTACGAGGCTTGGCGATCGAATATATTTTGTTGTCGGTCACAGTTAGAAGAACTGGTGAATGAAAACAAACCGTTGGATGTGATAAATTGCTTAGTCGATGTTCCATGTTATCCTACATCGTATTCTAAGCTTGATGTATAAATGTAGTTAGAGAAAAGTTCCAAATGTATCCCTTGAAAAATTCGAAATATTGAAAATCAATTTTTTTAACCCAGAACAGGAAAGTTCCAAAATATTTTCGCTTACTCGGCGACTGATTTATATCAGAAATATTCTGTTTCATTTAAAAGAGACACAAAACTTTAAAACTACTTGTTTTTAAAAAGAAATTGCACTATTCTATTTTGAAAATATAAACTGCCATTTAACGAAACCATTTTATGCATATCCATGCTTTTGATGCCCAAAATATATAGGAAATCCATTTAGAAACGATGCTTGGTAAAATGTATACTTTTGTATATCTTAGAGAACGTTATTTAAATAGATTCTTTTAAAGTAGGTATTTAAATTCGAAAAAAAAAATTGAAATTTATTCTGCATTTAAGTAAGAATATTTGAAGGTAAGCAAAAAGTATGTAAAAGAAGAGTTTCAACTACTTGATAATCTTTTTGTTTTCACGATGATTTTAACTTTTTAAACTTTTTAAACCGTAAATAGTTTATAAATTCTATTTAATTTTTTTTAAATGTTAAGCATTTTTTTTAAAAAAAGAGTTTTTATAAATGTCAGTTTTAAAAGACAGTTCAACTCTAATCTTTTCCACACAATAATACTTATCATTATACATTTTTGGTCATAAAATCAAATTTTAATAAAAATCAATAAATAATAGTCAACTTTTTTATTCTTTTTCAATTCTTTAGGCTGACAATAAGTACAAAGAAATGTAATTAATTTCCAAAGTAATTTAAAAAATATTATACTCCACATAAAAATACAATTCTCGGCAAACATTTAAAAATCTATAAAAAAAATAATAGAAAAAATTAATTTTTGCTTCAAATAATTAGTTTGATAACACTTATTCTTAACAATATTTCTAAATTGTAATTTTTAAGTTTATAATGCTTTTTGTAATACCAAAAAGATAATTTGGTTCTATTCTTCTTGATCAGTTTTCAGAAGTTCGGAAAGCGTTTTCTTTCGCTATTTCAATGCAGATTCATAAATTTGAAAAGTACAAACATTTTATAGTTCGTACATCGGTTTTTTATTCCTTGCATACAGTGAAAATATTTCCCTTAAAATAACTATAAATAATGATTACAATATATCAATGTATAATTTAAATTTTGGTATTGTTTGGTGTACATTCTGTCACATTAATTAAGCTCTATGTAGTGGGAAGTCATTAAAATAGGATTTATATATATATATATATATATATATATATATATATA
>JAPDSC010015045.1:0-15058 GCA_026290005.1 Latrodectus geometricus | reverse complement strand
TTATAAAATCGTTTAATTTGAAACTAGGGCAACATTTTCTTGTATTAATTTAATTTAAATTATTTTAGAAACTAATTATTTTTTCAAAAAAATTAAAAGTATTAATTTAAGAGAAATAGAGTAATATAAAATGATTTACACCATATATTTAATTAGTATTGTCCTAACCAAGGCAAATATAAACATATTTTTCTAGTCAAAGCATTTTTGTTTTGCATTGTTTAATTGCAAGTTATTTAAAATATATAATTAAAGAATATTCAATATTTCCCTTATCTTTTCTCTGAATATTAAACAACTTTTTTTTAAATATTTTATATATTTTTCGTTTTACCAAACACTGTGGAATCTGGTCACAATAGTTATTTTAATTGTCTTTTTATTATACTCAAGATTTTTTCAATAAACATTATGTGCACTTATTTTTTTTTTAATTTCATACCTAATTTTTTTACTTACATTTCTAAAACTTTTTTTTATTTTTTAAAATACTAAAAAGAAACTTTGCATCAGATACGATGGAATTTTAATCATTGATATTAAGGAAGAACTTAATATAAAAATCTTTCTTTTTTGATAGATTTATTTCTATCATCGTTTTAATAGCAGATATTTATGAGAGAATAAATATGCATTTAATATAATTCTAAAGTGCTTTCTTTTTAAACTATACACACATATTTGCGTAAGCATGTGAAACTAATTCTCTATTTATCTAACACCAAAATGTGGACCTGTCAATAAAATAGTTAGAGTTTTGCTTTTCATTTTAACAGTTGGCCAATTGGATTCCTACTTTGGGAATGAATATTGTAGTAGTAAGTCCATTTTAAGAAGTTATTTTGATTTAATTAGCCATCAAATGCCCAAAAAAGAGGAAGAGTCCATCAAATCAAATTAATACAAAAAACCATTTCAATGTTATAATATATGCATGAACTTTGGTTAAATTAACATTATTCCTAGATCAACATTAGTTATACCTTTCCTTGACGAATAATTTATTCAGAAAAATACTATTCTAATGGTCTGTCTTGAATAAAAAAAAATTCTGCTATTCCTCGAAGGGCATGAAATGAAAACAACCCAAAGATTTTACGCTTTTGGAATTACCAACCCAGAGGAAAAGTCTTTTCTACCGACAGTGCCGACAAATTAATTAAATCTTTTCCGCCTTATCGCCGTCTTAAGCAAAGGACACCAATTTGAAATGTTTGCAGTAAAGAGTAAAAGGAAACACAAGATATGGTCTGGAGCGTTTGTCTGAAGTATCATTTACGGAGCTTTTAAAACAAATTGCAGAATAAGAAAAGCGTTAATAATTTATTGAGAGCATTTTCTGACAAGAATGTAAAATAAATATCTGGGAACTATTTTTCTAACTTGAGCACATTATTTTTCCCCAGCCAGCATGTTCTGGGATTGCGATTGTTGTGATAGTTTAAATATTTCTGAAGATAAAATTAGTTTGCATATTTTACAAAGGGAATGAATCTTGTTTTAAGTAAAAATATAAGAAAACTAATTTGTAGACTAATTTAAAGTGATAAGAAAAACATGATGGATAAAAAATTTTTATGAAAAACTTTTTGTTATTTATCAAAATAATAATATTGAAATAGTTGTTTATGAATTTTCTATAATTTACAAAAATTATGAAATTAATATTTTTCCAAATTTTTTCTAATTTATCATTAAACAATGCATTTGTGACCTCATTATTATTTCAAAATATAAAAAAAATAATTATTTAAATTCTTAGATGGTTTTTATAATACATTTTATTTTTATATATCCAGAGATTTTTTAGATACTATTAGCTAGAAATAAAATACACAATTAATTTAGTATTTGGCAAAAAGTTGTAAATTTCTTAACACTTAAGCAAAAGTAATTGAATTATAAGGAAAAGAATTATAAAGTAAAAATATTATTAAGTAAAAGTGATTGAATTATATTTTCTTATGATAAAGTTATTATTGGTTTGCTGAAATAGGTGAACTAATAAAAATTTATGAAGTATGTATTTAGCACAAATTAATGTCAAATATATAAAATTTTTTATAATAATACAATTTTAATAATCAAAATTTTACATTTTCTATTGTCATATTTCTTATCTAATGTGTTTGTGCTTTTATATAATTTTATATTATACTTCATAATATTGTATCAACAGTATTTTATCAGCTTTTATGAATTTGATAATAATATGATTCATAATTATTTAAGCATTTTGCTAAATAATATAAAAAGATATCTTCAAAAAGTGATTGAAAAATAATTATTAAATGTTCACATTTGAAATCATTCATTTTCTTTTATTTAATAAAATTGTGTTGAGAAATTTACTACTTTTAGCTAAATTCTAAATTAATTATGTATTTCTTTTCTAAAATGTAGTTCTTAAAAAAGATGTATACATATTTTATAATGAAAAAAATACATTATAAAAAAACATCTAAGAATTTAAATAATTCATTTTTTATACCTTGAAATAACAATGAGGTGACAAATGTATTTTTCCTAATGATGAACAATAAAAAAATAGTTATTAGTTGTGAGGAAAATAAATAACTCAAAATTAAACTGAAAAACAAAAGAAGGTTTAAGAAGTATTTTGATAATTTAATTAATATCTCACATTTTTTTCACGGTTAAGTAGTTCTGTCTTATTAATACTAACAAAACTTTTAATTAATTACTTAAAAATTGCCCTTTTCTGTAATTAATTATAAAATAACTGCTACTTTTAATTTATATTAACTTATTATTAAGTTTCTCCATGCAGAGTACTTCTCTTGAAATATAAATGTTTTAAATTTTTCTGCTTTCCAGGAAATTTTTGCAGTTCATCAATATTTTAGAAATTTTTTTTTAAATTAAAATTGAAGTGATAACTTTTATTAATAATACCTATATTAGAATTATAATTTACTAAAATCAAAAATTTTCTTACATATTACTATTCATACGTACACCCATCTCAAAATGTTTCAATAAATGTTCGCAAGCATATTGTACATTTCACACACATACACACAGTACAAATCATTTATTATATAACTTCCCTAATATAATTTTTGATATATTTTTGGTGATAAACAACGTTTTATAAGATCAAGCATTTGAAAATATTTGCCTTTTTTAATGGAGTAAATGTATTTCTTGGAATGAAGGCATCATATTTGACTCTAGTCTACAAAACAACATTTTGAATATTTTATTTTCATTTTACACGGATATTGTTGTTACCACCCAACCTGCCTAGTGGTTAGCATACCTGGCTACAGATGGGTGGGACCTGGGTTCGAATCCTGGCTCGGGCATGAACGTACTTTCTCTCTCTCTCTTTCTTGTCTTTGTCCTTTCTTTATGTGTGTGTGAATGGTTGCCTACCCTATAAATGGGTACCTATGGCATGTGTGTACTGAGGAAGTCGGACTCCACACCAAATATGGTTCAATTGGAAAAGTGGAGCAGCGCACCCCATATTGCCAGCCTGGCAGTCACACGACAACAACAACAACACAGAAATTGTTAGTGATGAGTCTGTGAGAATTCTCTGTGTTCACTCTGTTGCATCATATGAGTAATTGTTTCCCTATATCAAAATTTCATTCTGATTCAATGACATGCAGTACAAAAATTATGTACATCAGTACTCAGCTGTTAAAATCACAGTATTTTACAGTTAGGCTTCACTGTGATTCAACTGTTAGCAAAAAAATATTTATATACATAAAATTTACAATAAGCTTGAATTTATTGATGATTATGTTCTTTTAATTGACAGTCTGAATGACTGTTTGGCAATACAATTGAATAATTAGAAAAAAGAGATATTTTAACGACGCGAAATGTTTAATTTTTTAGGAGGGAACAATGAATGCACCAGAATTGAAAGACTATTGAATTACATGATTAAACTGATTTGAAACTTCTAAGCTGAATTTGAAATTAAGCATGCATCTATTACAATAAATTCTCCACTTTGCAATTTCTACAGCCAATCTATGTTTGAAACAATATTAAAATATATCTATAATACTATAATACGAGTAATGGTTGCCAAGTCAAAAATCGCCCCAGAATTAATAAACTCCGGTAAATTTGGGGGTCTGGGGTTTTTGGCCACGAGGAATCGATTGGCGCCGGTTTTGAAGCGCTACGGTCGAGCAGTTCGGAGTTACAGATAGGTTATTTTCAAACTTTATTAGTTCGCCATAATGGCTATAGATGGCAGTACTTAATTTTTCTTTGAATATCTATTGCCTAATAGGTTTCAAGCGGTAGCGTGCTGCCATCGATAGCCAATATGGCTAAATAATAAAGTTTGATGACCACACGATTATTTTTAAATCACAAAATTAAGGTAAAAAAAAATACAAAAGAAAGAAAATAAGGATAACTTTGATATTTTTACTAAATTTTTTTTTAAAAAAGTACGACTCTAAGTCCACTGTTTTTTATTAATGGAAATTTGTTAATGAAATTTTGAATTTAGCGTTCGTTCGTTAACTACTAAACTAAAAAGATTCGTTCTTTTTGATTCGTTCAAAATTCCATTATCCAAATATTCGAATTTCCAAAAAAGTATTTAAAGAACTGATTTCGATTTTAAATCACCGTCAACAAAGTTCAATTACAGTTATTTTACATTACAATTACATTTATCAATTACACTTTATTTCCAATGACTTTTCAAATTTTACCTTTGTATAGAATAGTTCCTTTTCCAAACTCTAACTTTGCTTAGAATAGTTTATAATGCTGCACTTTAACCGGTTATCTTTTCACCAATAGTTTCACAAATTTTCTTATGGCATGTATTGTTTTGATAAATCACAATTGAAAATTTAAATCTTCGAGTTAGCTTCGATACCCGTTTTCACCGAGCGGAGCTTGGTCACTCGCTGGTATAGATAAATTGTGGAATTATCATTAATATGCTAATCATATTTATTGAGCAACGAATGAAACTAGGTAATTATTTAAATTTCTTTCTTTGCATTATTGCAATTTCTATTTTGTAGTTTATTTGGCCCTTGTTCAATTAATAGTTTGTTATAATCAAAATATTATGAAAATGCCATATAATATGAAGGTGAACATTTTAGATTTAATTAAAAAGGGTTACATATACAATTTACGGATTAAATACAAAATTACTGAATAATTTATAGCAAATTTCAATTATTTGTATGCAAATAACAATTTTATGATTTAAAATATTTCTGTGTAAAATACAAGAATCAAATTTTGGAGTAAAATTTTGTCGTGTTTAACAAAAACAAAGACTACATAAGGTACATGGTTTCTGTTAATATATTTAATTTTAAAGTGTTATAAGAGCAGCATACTTATTAAATCATTATATAAATTTGGATATTTTGATAAAAATGTGCGTTTCTGATGTTGATAAATAGAACCTGGCTTTCTAATTGCTTCGTTACTCGGAGAAAAATATTGTGATCCCTTTGCATAAGCAGAAGTGTAAGCTTTTTGATCAATTCAATGATATAGAAGTATAGTTTTTACTAGGATGCTTACAAAAATCTATGAAATAAATTATTATTTCAAGATTAATGTAGTTTTTGGGCTGCCATGGCCTTCTATATAACTCTCAGGCTAGCTTCCGACCGTTTTCATTCTACTACTAAACTGATGACTTGTCTTAATCAAAGAATCATGGATGAACTCGACAATTGAATATCTTTTTTAACTACGTTTGTTGACTTATTCTCAGTAAACTACAAGAATTGGCTATCTAAGATGGCTTCTGATGTTATGAAGCTAATGTTTTTGGGTAACAGTGGAAAGGCTGAGGATAAGGGATTTCCTTGGTCTGTTTTTTTGTGCAGTAAAATATACAAAGATTTACACTAATTGCAGCTAAATGCAGTCCAGATTCCCTGAAATTGTTGTTTTGAGCTCTATATTGCTTAATATCTATAGTAATAACATGACTGATAGTTAGAAAAATGGCTCTGAGATCAAAACGATTATGCATCCTTTCGACCTAACAATGTGAACTACTCACGGAATATTGAGGTACGTTAAATAAAACACTGACAGAGCCCTTTAGAAGCTTGGTATCTTGTATATTAATGTCATCTCGATACATCTATGTAAATCACCTGTCAATTTTTTACTTAAAATAGAAATCCTTTTGTGTATAAATTCTTAGTTTAGCGTGTAACTCTTTACCAAATATATGGGTGAAACTACAAAATATATGGGATGTTTTCTTGATTCTAATGAGTTGGAAAATGTATGTTGTCTATATCCGTTAAAATATTGTCAAATGATGTCCTGTTCTTAAGAGGCTAGCTGGTTGCAAACAGGATTGCCGCCGTGATACTCTGATTATTGTGAATATCATGTTCAAGCTCTTCATTCAGGCTTAGCTATTGTAATGAGGTTTTGATATCTTCTGCTCCGGGTACGTTTTAGGAAATTTAAACTATTCAGTACCAAATAGTTCGAATTGTAGCAGGTGGTTTAGAAACCACTTCTATTCTAACAATGTAGTACTTGATTCGCAGTCTACTAGTTAGAAGCATTATTAACAAAGATGCAGTTCTCTTTTGTAAGGCTGAAATAACTACCAAACAATATTTTGTAGAGAGACTATATTAATGCACAGAGGAACCATAAATTTCAAAAGAGTTTATACAATATGCATACTCTATAGCTATTGATTTAGATATTCAGTGGAGCTCACTGGTTCTTTAAAGACCTATTTGTCCGCTGAATTTTGGTGAACTCATAGTTCATTTAATGTTAGGTATGGATGCTTGTAAGAACCATATAGGCGAACAAAAGATTAGTGCAATTTTTTTTATAATCAATTGAAAACGTATACCCTACAGCTTCATAGTCATATGTACATATATTTAGAGATGGATCCATGTTCGGTGACGAGTACAGTGTGCGAGCTGTGTGTAATCTTTTTTCTAATTATGCTCTCATAAGATTTCATTCGATACATTACGACAGCGAACTCTGGGTTATTAAAACAACTGTATATCTGACAGTCTTCTTTCCAACAAGCGGTACTATTTTCTGACTTTATATTGCTCGCCAATCTATTGCAAACTGACAAATTATATCCACATTTTGCAGTGCAGATACCTTGCATGGTCAATATCTGTTTCATTGTAGTGGATTCCAGCTCACAGTGTGATTCTTGGAAACGAAGTTTTTGACTGATGACAAAATGTGCGAGTGTTTTTATGAGAAATTTAAAAATCATTTCTTTTTATTCAGTAAAATAACTGATTAAGAGAGTGCCATAGCTGTACAGATAATAATAAAATCATTTTTTATTAAATGTAAATTATAAAATTAATTTTTTTTTTTACATTATTTGGGCTACAAGGAAAAGACAGAATAAAAAATTCCATTGTATTTCAGTTTCTAAAAATAATCAAACTGCATGCTTTAAAGTTAAATATAGACAATTAAATAAAGTATATGAGTTTATTAATAATGCATAACACTTTTATGGTTAATTAAATACCAGTTTATTATCATTATCATCATGTTTTTCATAATCATTTATCATTATGTTTTCATATTAAAATTTGATAAATATTTGCAATTAAACAAAAGATACTTAAAATATTTCGATAATGCAATTTATTTACTTTAATGAAAACAGACAAATGAATCAAATATGATTTATTTTTCAATAAGTTCAATTTCGTAAATTCAATATTTCAACATCTATAGAAAATATTAGGAACAGAATAACAATAAATATCTCATACGCATGAATGTAATGTATTCTATTATGTATGGAACAAGAGTCTTGTAAATGAAAACTTAAACCTATTTCTAAAGTTCTTGCAATGTTTGGTGTGTTATTCTTAAAAATAATACTGATATTTAATAACTAATTTGCATAGACAAAATTATAATATTTTATTGAGGTTTTTATTTCCTCGTTTATCTTTGCAAAAAGGAACAGTAACAAGATAAAGAAATTAATATCTATTGACCATTAAGAAATCCCAGTGCTTATTACACAACGATTAATTTATAATCAAGTTAAGCAAAATATAATCTTTCTTAAGCAATGCTATATTTGAATTAGTTTTAAATTCATTGTTCATTTAAAAACATTTGAACATTTTATCTAACTGATTTTAACATTCCCTTTAATAAAATTGTTAATCAAAAAATATTTTGATTACAAATGATAATTATTCTCCATTCATATTAATGCATATTCTTATCAGGATATATGGATGTTTGTTTTAACATTGAACCAAAATTAAGATTATTAATTAATTACAGCATAGCGTTAAATGTTATTAATCTTCCAAAAAGATTCAAATACTGAAATTTTTAATTAGAAATTGGTAAGAAATAAAGTGTTTGAAGAAGAAATCCATATTTTAAAGAGGGAGAGAAAATACTTTTAAATATGCATGGAGTAAAATTTACAAAAGTTAAAATTTTCATTTTAAAATGTTTGAAGGCATACAATAATTACATTTTTTTAATAAATGTTGCTAAGTCAAAATCGTAATCTCACTTCGTACGAAGATACTTTAAAAATACTATTCTACTTATCACTAATTTTTATATTATTCTTATAAAATGTGTAAATACTGATGACAACAGCGATTTCTTTTCTTATTTACTTCTAAAATTTGAAAAAAAAACAATTGGTTTAAACTTTCTATAAAATTAATATAATTACTTACAAACAAATAAAAATATTTATTATAATAATTATTTTCAATTGAACAGATTTGACATTTAATGAAAATTGAGTTAAATACTGCAATACACACTGTCGTGTTAACAAAACACAAATGTTAAAATAATTTGTAAGAAATTAAATCAAAGCGAATATGACAGATTATAATTTGATCAAATCAAAAAATACTACTAAAGACATATTTATGGAAATGCTGTTAAATGATTTTTATTAAAATGATTTGATATTTATTCACATTCAATTTATAAAACGTTAAATTTAATAAACTATACAAATATTTAGAGATGTAAGTATACAAATTTTTATGTTTTACATTAAATGAAATTATTTTGTTACCGTAAATTATGTTTCAAAGGCAATATCATTTATATCTCTTTAATTTGTTTTGTGCTTTTAAATTTTAGTTTACTTTATTATGAATGAAATGTATTTTTGTGTGATTTTATTGAAATAACATTGGTAAAAATGTTTCGTAAAGTATTTAAATATATATTTAGTAGACAGATCATAATTTGCTCCTCATAATATAAAACCTATGTATATAATATAAGTCTGAAGGAAATATAAATCACTTTTAAGAAATAATATGTTCACAAAAATACCTACAATGATTCTAAAAAAACCTCAATCTCTACATTAAAAAAAAAAAAAAAAAACTTTTTTTTGTTTTTTATGCATTTCTAACACGAAATATTTAATAGAAAACACACTAGATTACCAATCCTTTTTATTTAAGAAGATAAATAGCAAGACATTCTCAACTGCTTTTAAACTATTTTAAATAGTTAAAAGGAAATCACATGTTTATGCTAATTGAAAATAAACTAAGAAACTGTATAAAATGCTCATAATCTTGATGAGATTCTTAAACATGAATGTAGAAAGATCTATGATAATATGCAAAACTCACATAATTACTAAATGTATATTTTTGAAATGTAAAATTGTACTACTTAGTTTCTTCATATTGCTAGCATTAACATAAGATTGTATTGAAAAGTTATGCAAATTATTTCTTGAATGTTATATAAAGGCATATGTCTACATCCATGAATTTCTCTGGAACATTTTGCTTACTACACATTATATAGATTATAAAGTATAAGTTAATGTGAGACGAAACTTGCATTTGGCGGCTAGAGGAATAAATTCTATTTTTGTTACTTGTACTATGGAAAATTTTATATTTTAAAATATGAAGAAGGAAAAATGGGAATATCGAAGAGTTATCAATCCTCATCTTGCTAAGATCCTTTTTATGAAATAATTGCAATGAGAATTCGAACTTGTTCTGAAATATATTTTAATGCATTTAACTTGTAAGTTTAAAAATAATTAAATACTGTTAAAAGACTAAAATAGATAAGTAATCATATCATTCTTATTCAGTATAGTTAAGAGTTATTAATATTTACCAGAAATTAAAAAGATTCAAAGATTTTAAGTATGAATATTTCAGATGAGAAATGATCAAATGGAGATTTTCTCAAAATATTTATTTAAATACGCAGTTAACAGAGTTCTATATTTAAATAAAAGTATTTGTTGTTTAAATATGAGAATTTTATGTACATTTTCTACTTTTCAATTATGAATAGTACTTTATGTTTATGATAACAAAGCTTATAGTATTTTGGCTTTAAATTATTTAAAGTAGAACATATTCATATATTAAAAATATGAATACAAAAATAGTTTTATAATCTTATTTTTCTTTAAAAAACAATGATTTTTATAAAATGCATTTGCCTCAATAATGTATTTTTATGGTTCTTCTTTGTAACACTTTTCTAAATTTTCCATTTTATACCAAAGAATTCAGGAAAGTAAGAGCTCACTTAACTTTTTAAAGTTGAATAGTCAATTGCTATTTCAAAAAACACTTTCACAGGCATCCCTTTTAATATACTTTTAAATTTTCACCACTATTTACTCTATTTTCCCTCATCTTCATAAAATTATTTTTTTTTAAATAATGACGCTCTTTCTCCTTGAATATTCCTATTATTTCTTGGTTTTTTTTCTACCTTTAAATTCAAGGCTTTAAATACCAAGTTTCTTAACATGTTATTTTAAAACTATATTAATCATTTTATTTCAGACGAATAAAGTTTACTTTTATTTCTTGAAGTAAATAATTAGTGTATATAAATACTTGTTGATAAATTATTTTATGATCTAAGTCGAATTTTCCTTTTAGCTTTAAACTTTCAAAGATTACATTTGCATAAATGTATAATTTGTTTCATGAAATATTCAAATATTATTCCCAGTTTTCAAATAGAGTACTTTTAAGAAGAGAACCATACATTCAAGCCTGGAATAAATACAGCAAGTCAAGCAAATAAAATGTGGTGATCATTTTACAAAAAAAAAAGAAAGGAGAAAAGAAAAACATTATTATTAAGCATGCCTCACTTATAAATATAACAATACTTCTTTCAAACTAATACGACTTTATTTTGTCAGAAACCCAAATAGAAAATATATATTTATTAATTTTTTCAAACAAAAAAAGGCAAAGATGTTTTATTTGCCAAATGCTAAAAGCCGCTTTTAATATTTCAATGACTATTTATTGAAATTATTAAAGTATTTAAATTAAATACCAAGTTTCTTAACATAATATAATATAAATATTTTTAATCATTTTATTTCAGTGCATTCAGTGAATGAAATATACTTTAAAATTAAATTTTAGTTCTATTTTTTTAAGTAAATAATGAGTGTATAATAATAGCTTTTAGACAAAATAATTTACATTCCATGTAAAATTTCCTTTTTGGCGTTGAACTTTCAAAGCTTACATTTGAATAAATGTATAATTTGTTTCATGAAATATCCAAATACTTTTTCCAGTTTTCAAATAGAATACTTAAAACAAAAAAAAAATCTAGTCTGGAATAAAGACAACAAATCAAGCAAAAAAAAATATGTGGTTATCATTTTACTACAGGTAAAAAAAATGAAACTGTTGTATTTCAAGCATGGCCTTTTTGTAAATGTAACAATTCTTCTTTCACAACAATACAATTTTATTTGTTAGAAAACCAAACAATATGAAAGGAAATATTTGTTGTTTTTCAAACAAAAATATGAACAGACGGTATTAGCAAGAAATGCTTAAATTCCCTTTTATAATTTATTGAAATTATAATTTTGATGTAAATTAAATACCATGCTTCTTGACAGGTTGTTTTATAACTATATTTAATCATTTTATTTCAGAGGAATAGAAAGTTTACTTAAAATTTTAATTTTATTTTTTGAAGAAAATAATGAGTGTAAACTAATAGCTAATAGGCAAAATATTTTACGTTCCAAGTAAAATTTCTCTTTTGCTTTGCACTTTGAAAAATTACATTTAAATAAATGTATAATTCATTTCATGAAATAATCAAAGACAATTCTTAGTTTCGAAGTAGAGTATTTTTAAGGAAATAATATTATTTTCTAGTGTTTGTAACAAATTAAGCAGATAAAATGTAGTAATCAATTTACACACACACACAAAAAAAAAAAAAAAAAAAAAAAAAAAAACTTAACCTTTATATTTCAAGCAATAAACACCAAATCGATTTTATATCGTCAGTAAACTAAACATTAAGAGAAAAACAATATACATTAGATTTGTTAAATTAAGAAAATATAAATAATGGAATATAATAAAATAGGGAAAATATAAATCATTTCAGAACCTTAAAAGTTAATTTTACAATTTCAATGACAACTTATTTTAAAAACTTAACATAGTTCGTACAATACTGCATGTTGCCGGTATTGTACGAACCATCCTTAATACGGAACATGTTCGGCTGTTTCCCTGGCCAGCACGTTCTCCAGATCTTTCACCAATAGAAAACGTCTGGTCAATTGTTGCCGAGCGACTGGCTCGTCACCAAACGCCAGTCACTACGGTTGATGAACTGTAGCATCATGTTGAAGCTGCATGGGCATCTGTACCTGTACATGCAATCCAATCTCTGTTTGACTCATTGCCTAGGCGTATAACTGCTGTTATTACTGCCAGAGGTAGTTGTTCTGGGTACTGATTTCTCAGGATCTATAAAGCCAATTTTTTTGAAAATTTAATCACTTGTTATTTCTAGTATAATATATTTGTCCAATAAATATTATTTTGTTGTCTGCATTTTTTCCTGGTGTAGCAATTTTAATGGCCAGTAGTGTACTTATTCTACAGTTATGAATGTAAAATTTATCGTTATGCTCAAAATTATGATGTAATTTTCAACCTTTTATTCTATCTTGAATTAGAATAAAATTATTAATGAAATAAAAACTTCAAGTAACGCAAAATTTATGTGTCGCACTAAGAGTTTTAAACATAAAATGTTGATAATTTGAAGGAGTAAATCATATCGAACAACGGCTCAAAGCATACAGAACAATTAATTTACATTTCTGCTACTTTTTTTTTTTTTTTTTTTTTTTTTTTTTTTTTTTTTTTTTTTTTTTTGCTTACTTCAATTACGGATTGTATATATGAGGCAGCTGGAGATGCATGTAAATCTGCTTGGTAAAAATTATGGGTCACAACTCTTTATAATTATAATAGCAGCCTTTTTTATAATTTTATACATTTATTAAAGAGTTGCAGAGCTATGTATAGCGTAAATCCGCTAACAAATGCAACTGCTACCACAGAAGATGAAACATAATGATGCCATAATTATGGCAGCTATTTTATCTTCTGTTGTAGCAGTAGCACTACAGAAGATAAAATAGCTGTTAGTGGTTATACGCTATATACTGAACTGCATGTTATGGTACTGCCTGCTATACGCTATATACTGAACTGCATGTTATGGGTACTGCCTGCTATACGCTATATACTGAACTGCATGCTGAAACTGCATGCTATGGTGAATATCTTCCGTTTATCTATTATAACTTAATCTTCCATTAATTATTATTTTGAAAAAATAAATATTCAGAAAATTCTATGTTCTATTGGCTGAAATCAAGTGTTTTCTTGCAGCTTCAAATATTAAAAACACTGTTAAAATTTCTGAATTTATTCTGATTGTTCTCAGTATTTTCCTTTCTTCTGATTTCTTGAAAAAGAATGCATTTTCTGTTTATGAAAAATAATTTTAAGCAAAAATTTTTGATACGAAATTAATTTTCTTACATAAAAAAATGTGAAACCCCACATTCACGTTTGATATTATAAGCATTGAAATTGATTTATATAATAGTTGATTTCAAAACTAATATAATTAAAGATTTTTAAGTGTAAACATTATAATTTGTCTATAAATAAAAAAAAATACGAAATGATTTTTTATCATTTTCTCAAAGATAGCTTATGTTAAATTAGAGATTTTTATTTAAATTTAAAAAAAATATAAAATAGACAATAGAATAAAAATTTAGGATTATTTTAAAAAGGATAGATCATCACCACTTCATGTTAATACTTTCCATTATTAAAAAAAACTAATTGATGATGTCTTATTTTGTTAAAATTAAAAATTCAACTTAAAAACCCCAAGTCATTTTTAGTTTAAGTTGCAATATAATAATTTAAATCTACGAGCGATTTTTAGTAATATGGTAATACATTAAATTTATGTTCTATTGGCTGATTCTATTGGTACCTACTAATAGATCTAATAGATTGGAAATGGAAGAATTTTGTAATTATTCACAGAAAAAAAAATATCTTGAATTTTCTTTTGGTATTCTGCAAAAGTCACCACATAATTGTCAATATAATTTTTTATATTTATTTTTTTGCCTAGGACTATCAATATAATGGCTCGTTATGTTAATCGTAAAACTTATCAAATTTTAATTAACAGTACTGGTGAGCATAGTGAAGAAAAAATATCATTTATAGAAAAATCGTGATATTTATGAAACATAGTTGCACAAATACTTACGATTAACTTACAAAAACTTGCTATTTTTCAGTATTTAGTGTTTCATGATTAGAAAAATATTTCGGAAAGAGCCAAAAATTTATCTGATAAGTAATGTAAACCATGAGAAGGTTTGAAAATCATGAAAAATCGAATCTA
Organism: Latrodectus geometricus; assembly: GCA_026290005.1. Classification (NCBI taxonomy): domain Eukaryota; kingdom Metazoa; phylum Arthropoda; class Arachnida; order Araneae; family Theridiidae; genus Latrodectus; species Latrodectus geometricus. The sequence goes on along the minus strand of JAPDSC010015045.1, from coordinate 280 downwards.
TTTTGATCAGATAAGTGACATCAAAAAGTAGCACTGTTAACGTCTAGCATAGCTGTTTCCATTGGTGCAGCTGATTTCAGTAAGTGGGTATATTCCACTATGTATAGAAGAGTACAATGTATTGCTCTGAAGAAATACAATACGTTCTTTGGTCTATTCAGGAAGGCAGTATTAAATTGGTCTGCATAGAACTAGAACTAAATTGTATGCGAATATTGTCAAATTGACTGATATTCTATACATAGTGGAATATACCCACTTACTGAAATCAGCTGCACCA
>JAPDSC010015043.1:0-14154 GCA_026290005.1 Latrodectus geometricus | reverse complement strand
AACTCATAAATTATTTCATGAAAAATCTACGCTGCAAGTAACTCGTAAACATATAAACTAATTTATTTAAGTAAAAAATTCAAAGGATCCAAATGGGTTCTCTATATTTCAATTGCATAAATAATTAAAATTTAATCGATTTTTTTTCAGTTATTTTCCATAAACATTGTATTTTATTACAATAGCAATGACTAATTCACTAATAACAAATGTTAAAGCAATCAATAGCATGTTTACTTCTACTGAAAAAGCATCTTCTTAAAGTGGTAGTTCTTTTTATTTGTTCCTTTTTCTTTGTGTTGTTAGATGTTAGAAGTTAAGTGCCTAAAAAAGTGGATCACTTGATGATTCTTGATTGATTAAACTTTTTTTCAGTATGTTAGGCAAAATATATGAAAATATAATCCTATATTAAGTCGTTTCAAGAAACAAAATTTTAAATTCTGGAATAGTGGTCACACGCGTTTTTACAAAAAATATAATATAAGAAATATTATATAAAATTTAGCTGGCAAAATAAAATTTACAGATCACAAACATTTTTATATATTTTTTACTTTAAAATATTGAATAATATTTTTTTCTCTTTCTGGGAATTTTTATTTGGTCACATTAACTAATAGCATAGTTATCTCCAAAATTTTAACAAATAAGTATCTTTACTCTTTCCCAATAAAAAAACAATAGCTTTTTAAATTTTTCTTTATTAAATCAATCTATTTATATAACAAATTTTCTTTGGGTGTCTTATTATGTCCTTTGTCTTTTCTAATAATTTTTCTCATAAATAATAAAAATCAATAAAATTTTCTTTTTGTCACCCTTGAAGAAAATTTTTAGTTGAGAAAGTACGCGTAGTTTCTCATAGAAATCTTGACTTGCAATAAAAATATATGAATTTGAAAAAACTTTGTTCATAATAAATAATAAAAGAATATATTTAACATGATAACTTCATAATTTTTCATTTTCACCGAATTCAAATCATATAAAGCTACTTTTTCAATTTAAAATAATTATTCAATTTTTAAATATTATTCTTCTGTTACAAATAATTAGATTTCAACATGTAAAGTAATTTTGTTGAAATTTTTGAAAGCAAAAATTAAAATGTTAAATTTAACCTTTGGTTGTTTGGGACTGTAGAAGCTGTTTTTTGTTAAATTAAATATTCAGCTTGATTTAATAAAAATGTCGCCTGTTCATAGCTCTTTCTATCTTCAATTTTATTTGTGTGAAATTTAGTCCATCGAACACTTAGTTACTAAAATTAAAAGAATTTCTTCAGCACATTTTACAAATGATTAATAATATAAGCCTGATGATTACTATTGTTATTATTCAATATAGGATTCCTTTTTCGAGATGATTATAAATATTTTGAAATATTTTATCAATGATTTTAGAAGAAAATTGAAGAATGGGCAGTTTTTTAATGTGATAAAATGATAAAAATATATCAGCATCTCATAAACATACAATGTATTAAATTATCTTAATTATTTTCGCCAGTAAATATATCGCCAAAAGTTTCAAATTTTCAAACGGATTTTCAAAACATGTCTGTGAAAACAGAACTTTTAATTTAAATATTCAATGAAACATAGTGAAAACTTTATTTTTAATTAATATTTTGATTTCTTACTCCTATATATAAAGTTTCTATGAAGCTAAAAATAAATATAATTTTTTTTTATTTCTAATGGCAAGCAGCCTTGAGCAAGTAAGTACATTAGCCGCAACAAGGCCGGAAACTGCTACTCATTTTATCGTTACCCGGTGGGCAACTATAAACCAAGTCACGAAGGTACGAGTGGCATCACCCAAGCCACACCACCACAAACCCGTTTATAGGGCGGGTCACATTTATCCATCATCTGAGGAAAGGACAAGAAGCACTAAGAGAGAAAGAGAAAGTACATCCATGCCTGAGCCGGGATTTGAACCCAGGTCCTCCCCATCCGTAGTCAGTTACGCTAACCACTAGACAGGTTGGTCGGCTAAATTTAAAATATAAGCTTAAATAAAATATAAAAAATTTAAAATATAAATCTGGTCACAAAACTGAAATATTTGGTTCTAAATCACTATTTTATTGCATGATATTTTTCTCATAAATAGTCGACAGGATAAGAAATTAGTATCAAAATTCTTATGTTAAGATTCAGAACTTACACATGAAGACAATGAAATTTCATGGAAACAAAATGAAGGATATAAAGGATGATTAGAAATTTGATAAAACACAAAACTGCATGTACAAAAAAAAGCCATTATAATAAATATGGATGTTTTGTATTACATATAATTGAATACTACATAATTTGCATATTTCATATTGGTAAACATTTTTGTCATACAAATTATACTTGTTACCTGCTATTTAAAAATCTAAATTTGCATGCTTGTGTATTTAACACAATATATCATTTTCAAAATATTCTGCAATGCTCAAGATATACTGAGTATATATACTCAAGATATATTCAAGATATATTAGAAACTAAAAGTATGTGAAAATTAAGGAATTTTGTCACAATTCCAAGCTGTTTCTGTTTCTTGAAAAGTAATCAGTTTACTTATCAAAAGCCAATATTTCCTATGACTGTTATGATATGATATGATATGATATGATATGATATGATATGATATGATATGATATGATATGATATGATATGATATGATATGATATGAATTACTTTATGCTAATATCGTCTAACTAATCCATAAATTTCAGTTTCATAATGTGTCACTACTTTCCAAATGTCTACTAGTCTATATTTTTTCCAAATGTCCCATTGAGTTATCATCTCTTCATGCTTCAATTACTTTTTAAATTAAATATAAATTATCCTTTCATAGATAAATTTTCTACTTTTATATCTTTGCGTTTGAGTTTTTAACCTTGAAAAATTGTATTGTTCTTAATATTGATTTCATTTGTCTATATCAGCACGAAACCATTAAAAGAACGCTTTTATTACTTTGCCAATATTTTACTGTGATAGGTTCAGTTAAAATGCTTATTTACTTAACCACATTTATCTAAAATTCATGCAGACAGAAATTATCAATTTTCAATGAATTCCTTGTTTCATCGCAATGTTCGAAGTGGCTTTAAACAGTCCCGTTAAAACCAATGCATTAATTTATTCTTAATTAATTCACAAGTCATTAATCTCTATATATGTCACGCAATACCCTCTTTTCGTGAATTTTGAAATTTATTTATTTCATTCTAGGCGATACATTGAACTTTACAAAATTCATCGATGACATCCTCTTTGCAGCAATAGCTAACTCTTCAGTGGGAGTGGACACGTTCTTCTTTTTAGGGTAAACACACAGTTATTGAATGTATAAATTTGCATTTACAACTATTTTACTAACGATGTAAACAGGAAGAGTTTCCTTGGATACATTTCAGTCTACTAATGCATAATTGTATTGTTTTTAGGGGTTTTTACTTTGTTTACAATCGATGGAAATGTTTGAAAAGACCAAGTATACTGTCCTACATATTTCGATTTATTACCCAAATGATAATCAGGTAGTACATTAACAATTTCCATGCATTGTAACAACAGAATAAAACATTATAATAATTCCAAATGCTTATCAATTCCTATTTATGCTTGCTTTATTTTATTGTATTTATTTAGCATTATAAATTATTGATATTTTTGGAATATAATAATGGTATATATATATTGAATATTATATACTTTAGTATATTCTACTGTAGAATATGCTTAAGTATATATTTTATTTTATTTGTAAAATTTTAAAGCAAATATTTGATATTTAAAATTGAATATAGCAAATAAGACACTAAAAGATCATAAGAACATATTGTATGTTTTGTCAAAATATTCAGAAAATGTAAATTATCCACAGAATATTTCCACAGAATTATTAATAATTGTTTCTATGTATATATACAGATGTATAGATACATAAGAAATATGTCTTACGTCTGACATTTTGAAAAATTAGTAAAAATAAGCCAAAATTTATTTCTGTTGTCTTAACAAATTTATTTTTAGATCAATTAACTACACAAAATTCATTTACCATCTAAGACTATGATATTCTTTAATATTTGTTATTAAATTTAGGTTTAGAAGATTAATATTTTTCCGTTTAAAAATTTATTTTATTTTAGAATTTAATTATTTTGACTTAACTAAGAAATGGAAAGAAATATGTCAACCAATATAATAGTTATATCATATTTAAATTGTATGCATTTTCGATAAACATGATTTTTATGTAAATACATTTACATTTATGTATAACTAACATAATCAATGCAAATAAATATGAAATTTAACATAATAATTCCAAATTTATTTTAAAATTCTACAGAAAATTTGAAATAGGAAATAGTTATTGGCAATAACTAGATTTATTTTATTCTCTATCTCTCTCTCTCATTCCATTATTATTAAAATTATCATTTATTAACTGAAAATTTAAATAAAAAGGCATATATCTTGAAAATTCCTTTTAAATTCTTATAAATTTTCACTGTAAAACTTCCTACAGCTCTGTCAGGATTTACTGAAAAAGAAATTAAAGCTAATGAAATATTGTTTCCGGTTTTTACAGTTCAACGTGTGCTGCTTATTTAATGTCACCAATTAATGCAGAAAATAACTGCTATGGGTTGAATATTCAGAAAAACTGAATGAAATTATTTAATTTTAAACTAAATTTCTTTCGGATAATTTCAAAATATGGTTCAGTAAATTTTATAATCACATCCTAAACCCATACTAAAACTTAAATTTTAAAATGGTTTATATAAAAAACCATTTTAATACAAGAACATTAGCAATTTGATGATCAAATTTTTTTTTATCTTTTTATCATTTTTAAACTGCATAACAAAGTTATAAATCTACTATAGCTGTTGTACTTATTTAATTGTAAAAATATTGATTATAAACCATGTACTAATTGAAACTAAATATTGGTTAAAAATAAATGTTGGAAATTTTATTAAATGTAAAAAATAACATTTATTATTCACCAAATTAATAGTTTAAGAAGTATAATCATTATAATAAAAACATTATTAGCATTCAAAAAATTTTAAAATATTATTGTGAATTAGATAAAAAAAACAATTAATTGTAAATCTTATCATAAAGAATATGTTTTTCACTTGGCCATCATCTATAAAATTACATTACGTGCATACTATCTTTATGTTCAAATATGCAAATGAAAAAATCCTTCAATGATACATTAGTAGATGAAAACATATTTTAAAATAAATTATAACTCATATTGCATTTAATCTCAATGACACCAAGATGAAATGTTTCCAGAATTTCTATGTTTACATGATATTATTATTCAAAATAATCACGTCTATTTGTTAATATTTAGGTAAAATTTTGCAGGAAACATTTTGTATACTTTCGCATTTATGCGAAGCTAATATCAAAAAATAAAATTCAGAAACTTTTCAATCAAAAAATTCTTTCTATAGAAAATATATTCATATATTTTCTTTGAGATATATTTATGTCAAAATACTTTTTTTTCTTATTTATATATGCATGAGGTGTTCAGCTTTTGGCCGTGGACCTCTTTTATAAGCAAAATTAAACAATTTAAATTTAGACCAAAATGTCTGTTTCACAAAATAATTTCATTAATGAAGGGGGAAAGCACTCCCAGTACTAATTCACATGGTAGTATGAAACTTGGTAAAATAAGTGAATAAAATTATGAATGAAAAACACGATAAGCAAAATATGTACATGGAAGGATGGTAATTTAAAGCAAGATGGAGAATGTAAACAAAACATGGTTCATCTATGGGAGAGCCCGAGAGAGGGCGCCACGATAGGAGACATAAGTTTAGTTTGTTTACATATTTAAAGGTCGGTTAAGTACATTGTCAAGGAATGTAAAAATAATAAAAAAATTATATACAATTTCATAAAGATAATCCATCATTAAGGGCTTTCTAGTTGATTACAAAAGGGAAAGCATGAATGTAAACAAATAATTAATTTGTGAGGAGGTCTTTGGTCATCCACAGGTAATCCCAGTAGATGGCGCCACGGTAGTAGTCATAATTTTCGTTTATGAATTCATTTGCTTACATATTTTTTTTTTTTTAAAGCCGGTTGATGGAGACAGCCATAGGACCGATCTAGGCCTATGAAAATTTTTTATGTCGTACGGGTCATAATTTTCGATATTTTGAATTTCAATATTATTTATTTCATAGAGTTTGTTGTAAAATTTAAAGGAGAGCGTTTTTATGTAATTTGTTAGCATTGCCAAATTTTTTCTAATTAAGTTGTTTCTGAAATAATGTTCAGCTTTACTAATTAACCTGAGAATTTTATTTTGCTGTTGTTCGAGTATTTGTAGATTAGGGATACAAGCACCTCCCCAGATTGGGGAGGCGTAGGTAATGATTGGTCTCAGGATCGAGGTATATATTAACAGCTTATTTTTCATTGACAATCGAGAATTATGACACGTTAGAGGGAAAAGAGCAGTACTAGCACTGATGATCTTATATCTTATTTTCTGAATATGGGTTTTCCAGGTGAGCCTTTGATCAATTGTAACACCCAGATATTTCACATTATTGTCAAAATACTTGTGTCTCCTTTTTAACAAACATGGAAAAATTGGAATTTCATCAAAAATATTGCTAATAATTACTTTAAACCTACATTTTCAGTTGATATTCTACATTATTTTTTAAAATATATTTATCTGATGAAATATTTAATAATGTAAATGCGATCATATATAACTGATTTTTGTGTCGTTTCAGAATAATAGCTGCTCAACTGTTAATTGGGAGTTTATTTTTTCTGTTACCAATCATCGGATCAGGTCCGCTATGGGATGATTTCATTGAAGGACCTTTGGACAACTGTAGGGAGAGCTGGTGGATGAACTTACTTTTCATTCAAAACTTCCTCGGACCTTACGATTTAGTAAGATGCATTTGCAATGTTCCTTGTAGTTATCTTATCTATAATGATAATTTTTTATTGATAAGTAAATTTTGTTTAAATTATTTTTTTTTCCTTACACTGAAATAAAGTGTATTTTAAAAATAATCATAATTTGAAAGATCTTTTTTTTAAATTTCTAAGATTTTATAAGTTAAGATGCATTACATTATTACTTTTAGAAAACACATTAAATATTATAGCTGATTTTTCATAAAATTTTTTGAAACAGCTAATTATGAAATGCTTTCTTAACTATTTCTTTAATTATGTAAGTTTTAAGAAAAAAATTTCGTTATTTATCTAAAAGAAGTATCTAACTCTGATTTCATTTTTGAAACTATTTTTATAAAATAAGTAAGAAAACATTTTATAAAAATACTTTCAATTATGCAATAATGTTAGATACTTCTTTGAAATATCTTAGACATTGCTTAAGTTAGAAGGCATTTTCACAGAAGAAGAGAATATTAAAAAGATATAAATAAACTAGAAAGTACATTTGATAATATGTAATATAAATGCTTGAACTTTTTGAGGATTCATTTCAAACGAAAGACAACAACTGTCCCACATAAAATAAATTATTTTAGATTTGATTTAGCCACCCACCCTGTCTGGTGGTTAAAGTCCTTGTCTACGGATGGGGAGGACCTGGGCTCGAATCCCGGCTAGGGCATGGATGTACTTTCTTTCTCTCTCTGTTTTTCTTGTCCTTTCCTCAGATGATGGATGAATGTGGTCACTCTATAAACGGGTTTGTGGTGGTGTGGCGTGGGTGATGCCAATCGTACCTCCGTGACTTGGTTCACAGGTGCCCGCCGGGTAACGATAAAATGAGTAGCAGTTTTTGGGCTTATTGTGGAAAATGGGTAAATTACTCAAGGCTGCACACCATTAGAAACAAAAAAGAAAGATTTTATTTAACCTGTATATAAATTATAAATTAAAGAAAATGATTGTTTGAATCACAGAATCGTTTGTTTTAAAAGAAACACAAATAAAATACTATTAATAGTCATCTGTAAATATGCTACTTAATGCGCAGTCTAATTCACTAAAAATGGCACGATATTTTCCTTAATTCAGATTTTAATACTAACATAATATGATAAATTTATTGTATGTTCCATGCAATAATTGAAATAAATTTATCTGTATTTTTAGATTGAGTATAAAATTTTTTGAAGAAGCAAATATTGTTAAAAATGTGTAAAAACACTAGTATAACAAATATAATACAAATTTGTTCGTTAGTATAAAGTTTAAAAACAATTTACTTTAAACTTAGCAATTTGAATTTAAATTCAACCATTTAGTCCTTTCTTGCAAAAATGAGTTTTAAAGCACACTTCATATGTACATATCAACCATTAGTGCAATAACACTTTAATTTAATAAAAAAATGGAATTTATCTGTAAATCTTAAGCATTTTATGTTACCTAATTGATAGAAAGGAGTTTAAATGAATAGCTGTAATTAGATAGGCTCAAAAGTTTTATGATCCATTTTAATTACACTGCTCAAAACAATTAAAGGATACTGTAAGTTTTATATAAAATAAAAATATAAGCGAAATTTTTTTGCCCAACATGGGAGAAGAGAATCACAAATGCAAATTTTTTCTGATTTTCAAACTGTAGAGTATGCTAATTTTGAGTTCGTCGTCAAAAACGTCGCTTCAGTGGCAGTGAATGAAATAAGATTTTCAACTGAATGAAAGACAATAAAGACAAGGATGATCGGCATTCAATGACTGTTTTGTTTCGATGAGTACGATGTCTCAGCGAAGTCATTTAACTGATTCAGAAGCTTGGAGAGTTGTTGGTAGGTTAGAAAGGGGCCAAACTCAAGCCGAAGTAGCGCAAGCCATTGGAGTGTCACAAAGTGTGATTTCCAGGATCTGGAACTGTTTTTTGGAGACTGGAAGTGCAGGCCGAAGACAAGGGCAAGGCCGTTGACGGGCTACAACGTCCAAGGAAAATCGTTATTTAGTGTTAGTGGTTCGGAGACACCAAAATATGAATGCTACTCTCTTCCAACAACCCCTTTACTCGGCTTCTGACACCACGGTTTCAACTCAGACTTTTCGAAAACGGCTCCATGGTGTAGGTCTGTATGCTCGCCGACCGATGGTAAGTGTCAAACTAACATCAAGGCATCGTCGCGACCACAGGGAGTGGACAACAGAGCTTGTGAACTGGAGGAGAAATGAATGGAGCAATGTTCTTTTTCTGACGAGTCCCGTTTTTCTGTTCATCGTGATAATAGGCGTATTTTCATCTGGAGGGACAGTGGCAGTAGAAATAATCCTGCGTTCGTGCATGAAAGTATCAGATTTGGCGGTGGGAGAGTGTTGGTGTATGGTGACATCTCCATTGATGGGTGCACAGACCTCTATATCATTCGAGATAGACCTCTGACTGGTCGCCGATATAAAGATGAGATCCTCAAGCCTATTGTAATGCCTTACGCTGCAACAATCGGATATGACTTCATTTTAATGGACGATAACTGCAAGTAACATCGTGCTAATCTGGTGGAGGATTTTCTTTTCGATGAAGGAATCGTATAAATAAAATGGCCATCGTGTTTTCAGGACATGAATAAAATAGAGCACGTTTGGGACGCTCTAGGAAGACGACTTGCTGGCCACCAACCACCCCCACAAACTCCGTTGCTGGACTTCCGTGGAAACCATACCTCCTACTGAAAATGATTTCCTTTGAAGAAAACACCTTTTCTTATTCTTTTTTTCTCATATGCACAAATTGTGTTTTTTTTTTCCTTTTGTACACAAATGCGCAATAAAATGCATTTTTTTCTGCCAAACATGTTTAATTTATTCTCATATAACCTACTACGTCTGACGACCATGTATCAATCAGCTAAAAAGTTTTCCAGCCACAAGCTGCACCTAAAACTGCAATATCCTTTAATTGTTTTGAGCAGTGTATAAATTAAATTCCTAATTAAAACTATTCTCCTATTTGTTACTATGGCAATCTTAGTAATGATCCTTTTACAAAAATACTCAATTTTATTACATTTGTTAAAAAAATTATCTTAGTTTTTATATCATTTAGTTTCTCTAGTTCATTCCTTTTATAATACTGAAATTTGCAATTGCAGAAAAACTTGAAAAGATTCAGCTACCAAATCAACTGCTATGAATATAGTGTTCTCTTGTAAATTATAGAAAGTTTCATTTTTACATTTAAATGTTTAGTTAAATATTCAATTATACTAAAATAGTAATAGTTTAATATGTAATTTTCTAATTTAAATATTTATCATTAATATCCTCATTAAAGTATTTAAAACATTTATGGAATTCATAATTTACATTGGGAAGAATGTAATTGTAGCACAAATTTTGCAATCTGTTCTCTTTTATATTGTTTAATTCTAATATAGTTTTAGCTTCCGACGGTATAAGATATATAATGTGTTCGTATGCATTATAGTTAAATACCATTATAATTTTAGTTACATTAACTCATTTACCATGCTATATATCAAATTTTATAAGTTTAAATCAAATTTTTTTATTTGAATTTGTACCTAAAATCACTATTTAAATGTACATAATAGAATTGAAATTTTAAAGTACAGAAATTTACTAATCTTTTTGACAGTTCAGAGTTTCGACTAAATTTCCTCAACGATTGCAAATCAGTTTCAAATTTTTAGGCAAAATATATTAAAATTGTTGTTGAAAATAAATTTTTGTAGTATATTATCGGCATTTTGTAATATATTATGTTGCCTTTTATGTTTTTAACTAATATTGAAAACAAAACTTTACTTTTTTAAAATTTACTTTTTACTAAATATCCCCAGTTCCAGTTAAAAAAAATATACTCTGTAATATAATTTACGTTATAATATATCGCATGTTTTATTTTATTATCTCCTTCTACGTATGGATGAGAAATTAAGTTTTTCAATTTTCAGAATCAAGTTTACTTTAAAAATATAGCATTTTTTTTAATTAATTAGGTTGTATTCTGGCAACAGTTAAAATTAATCAACCTATTATATTTTAAATAAGCATTTAATTGAAAAAGTTCATATCAATTTGAGATATTTTGAATAACTATAACTACAGTTAGAAGGTGAAAGTGTTAAGGTTACGGAGTATCTGAACTAATGTTATATCTCGGACTGAAAAAGTAGAGAAACTTTATAAATATATGAAACAGCATTTATTTATTAACCATACTTTATTTTACTCCGTGTTTGATAAAAGAAAGAAAGGAAGTTAAAAGAGAAGCAAAAATTAAAAATAAAAGATTAAATTTAGTAAATACTGCTTATATCACCTTGCGATTGTTCCATTATTTCTCTCGTTCCCTGCTAACTTTTTCCTTTGTAACAAATAGATGAAGGCTTATGTCTCAATATTATTCTTCGATCATTTCTTTTGGCTGCATTACAGATATCGTATAATAAGATATCCAGGCTAATTCCTGATTTTTCTATGTCTCGAAGAATACAATTTTTGTCTTCGCTGAAAAAAGTCAGAATTCGAAAAATTAATAGCAAATTGATCATCCCTGAAAGTTTCATTTCTACATGTCTTAGAAATAGTTTTGAGAATTTATTTCAAATGATCTACTTCTTCAAGTGACAGTTAGTTACACCTCCAAAAATTTGGTAACCATTGTTGACGATTGGAAGTAACATTGGCTTACATAAAAAAAAATTGCTTTTATATTAAGCTCAAACTTAAATCCTGATACTGGTTATATTCGAAAATTTTATTGCTTTGGTTTTAAAATATTATTTAATCAGCAAAAAGTTTATAGTTCTATGTAAAATTACAATGTTCGCAGTTGTACTTAACGAAGATTTATAAACTAATGAGCCAGTAACTTTTGTGTTTATTTAATTTTTTCCTATTTTCCTTATTTTATATCCTTTATTATATATTCTTATTTAATTTTTCTCCTAGTTTTCATAAACCTTCATATTAGTTATTGTCATTCCTTGCAAATTAGTTGCCAAAATTTTGCCATATTTCAATATAATTTATTGAAGATTTTTTTGAATACAAAAATTTTAAAATAATTTAGTGCAGAAATAAAGGATTCAAATCGTTAAAAAATAAAATAAATTATTTATCTATATATATATATTTTTTGCCTAATGTCATTTATTCTTTTTATTATTTATTTTCAATTAACTAAAATATAATTGAAAAATCAACATCAAATTCATATTTTTAAATTTAATAAAAATATTCACTTTACATATGTATTTGCTTATTTTACTTGTTCCAAATATTTACATATTTTTATATTTATTTTACAGTGTCTTTATCAAACATGGTTTTTAGCAACGATGGTGCAAATTTTCGTAATTACTGCTGTATTAGTTTTCTTACTTTATAGGTAATTTTTACTATTTCTATTTTATAACACATACCTTTAATAATTTATTTTTTATATATATCGTTTTAATACATTAAGCTCTAAAATAAGGATTGGTAAATCTATCATTTTATATAATATTATGGAATATACTTTAGATTATTTGCGACAAATTTTTATACAGAGTATTTGTGAAATATCTGACATATCTTAGAGTTTAATAATTCATAAAATAATATTCTAAACACACAAACTCGTTATATTTATTTAAAAAATATAATCAAAATTGTGCAAGTTTCTATAAGCAACTTCCTTTTCTAGTTCTAATAACTTTTTTTTATTTTCTGCACTTATTATTTAAAAAAAAATTGGGTCTATTTCATTTGCGTGATATAATATCATAATATTCTAAGCGTTAGGGTGATTAATTATTCTGTATTTTCATCACTTTAAGAAATATTAAACATAAAATGAGATAATAATTTTAGAGACAACCTGTATTACAGAATACTAATATTTGTTACATAAAATCTGATAAAAGTTTCTATTTACTCATTCGATTACTTAGGTTAATGTTGGATACCAAAGATGTCAACTACTATGGAAAAATGTTGTTATCATTGTTTCCGCAGAAATTTGTGTGCGTGTGTTTGAAATCTTTTTCCTTCTTAATCTATTTAACTTTAATTCTTGTCAGGAGGTTTCGAATAATTAGATGACATTGACTAGGGCTCGATTCTTACAGAAATATTGTCAATACTAGTATCTATTCCTAAAACCAGGCTTATTTGAAGATGAATAATAAAATTTTTCTGGTATGTCTGATGGAGCTTTTCTTTATGATATGAAGATCTAAAAATTATTCCTCCATTTACTTTAAGTAGCTTTCTTGAGCATAGATGTCTAAAACTTATTATTTCAATCTTATTTTTCTGTAATGATAAAATGAATTTCAATGCTATTAAACAAAGAAACCACCCATTACTTTAATCTAGGATAAGCTCTTAAACATAAAATGTAGTGATTATCTAGTTTTTTTATCTAGCAAGAAAGGTTTTATTTTTTAAAATGCGTGGGACCTTCTAACTTATGAAGTAAATACCATCCGTAAAAAGATGAACAAGTTATGTATGTATTCTTTAAATACTTATAAATGAATTTTAAGCCTGATGTCTCATAGCAATTATTATTCAAGCTTTAAGATATACATATTTTTTGCTTAGTAGAAAAAAGTGTAAAACTCCACCCCTTCCATTAAATGGAAATTTGAGAGAGTTAGCTTTGTTTTCATTTGAAGTATTGCAAGTTGTAACTATTTATTTTTTGCTTAATTTCGTGCTGAAGTTAACAGAGAATGTTTAACAGTGAATGATTTTTAACAGAATGATTCTGATACTGATGACATAGTGTATTGAAAATCGTATTCCTCAGACAAAAAAAAGCAATTTTAAGATCTGTATTATCATTGAAATTAAAATTCATCATAAATGAATAAATATATTTAATGATTGCTTTGACTGTTGACTTGCATTTATATTATCTTCATGAATAAAAAAATGGCTACTAAAACAATTAAACTAAACAAATATTTTTATCAGAAATCCATGATTGCTTACATTGAAAAACAAATAACAGTTTTTTTACCCTCAATTATTAATATATATGTATAATATACTTCAGTTAAATATTATTCCAACTATTTTGATGCAAATATAATCTAATGCGTAGTTTCTAAAAGTTAAGAGTTAACTTGTAAATAAATTTTGCATGCAATCATTTTTTT
>JAPDSC010015042.1:48746-60456 GCA_026290005.1 Latrodectus geometricus | reverse complement strand
TTTCATTGTATTCGCCTCACGAAGTAAGAAACGAAATGAACTTGGGGGCCATTGATGCGTTTTTATTTCCTTGGTACTGTTGGAACCTCTCGCTGTGCTTTTGTGATATATAACGCGGAATTGGAGTAGCAGTAAATAATGAAACTAGTTATCGGAAGTCAAATTATCAGGAAAAGGAAGATATGTGGTTGCGATACTCCAGGAAGTAAAGAAATTGGAAAATATATCTTGACAGAAGCGGAAAGAAAATAGGAGATGCAATTTAATTTTCTTCTTTCTGTTTATTTTAATGGTTAATGCAATTTTATTTAAGTTTTTTATGATGCTCCAATCTATTGTACTTAAATATAAACATGGGATAACTTATGTATTGTAAAGTATGTATTGTAAATAATGATTTTTCAATATGCTCATAAAAATATAATATTTTAATCAAAAAAATATGACTCCTAATTATGAAAAAAAATGTTTCTAATTTTATGGAACAAATCTAATTTATCATGAAAATTGTAAGAAGTAATATACGTTAAAAAATATTATGAATCGGAGTGGTAAAATGTGCTATATTATCTCCATTTGTGTTATCTTACATGATTTTTATAAATAAAAGGCTTGAAAAAAAATATACTTTCTAGATGGATTAATTTCATTAAAAAAACTTTAATTCATTCAATATTTAGTCCAAACCTATTCAGTTTATCCTTTTAAATATACATAAAACAACATATTTTAAAAATAATATTTACTAAGAAGAAAATCACGATATGCATTAGAATTTCAAATGGAGGATACATTTTAATATACTAATTATTAAAATATATACACCATAAAAAAGAATAAAGGCTATATGAAAGAAAAAATTTAATTATAATTTTAGATTTAATTTGCACAAATTTAGCAAACAATTCATTTGAAAATGGATTCAGAATGTTGAAAATTAGTTTAATGTTATTCAGTTTGTTTAATAATGTTTCCATATAGTTAAAATTATGTGTTTTGCCTTTAATATTTGATTAATTACCTGATTTAATGTAATGTGTTTAATATATCAAGGGATTCGTGACTTAATTTTAAATTGATTTATTCACACAATCTTTTCTTAAAATTTCAAACAATAGTTATTTTAACAGTATTTTATAACTAATATATTATAGCCATACCGACAGAAATGCATCTATTTCATACAAATAATCAAGAATTATCAAGGTTTTTATAAAGCAACATGAATAAAATTCCTTAAATTATAAAGTATATTTTATTAATATTATTTTTCAAGGTATTTTTATACGTATTTTTAGTTTTCATAATTTTAAATGAATTTTGCTAACATAATCCATAAATTCAAAAATTGTTTGTATTTTTATGCAAATTATAACTAATTTTCAGAAATCAAAAAATGTTTATATTACATTTTAAGTGTTTATTAAAACTCTTAAAAATAATTTCCATGAAATGTATAATTTAGCTACAAAAGATGTTTAACTTGTCAACCATTATAAAATTAAATCAATTTTAGATCATATTTAAGAAAATCATATTTAAGAAAAAGTTGAGTTGGAGACAATTTAATGAATGTCATTTACTTTAAAGTATCATTTTGTCTAAGATTTATTCATTCTGAATTTAAAATTTTAAACTTTTTAAAAAATATCATTTATTTTTTATAATTAAAATTATAATTTAATTAATTATTTGAAAATACTTTATCGTATTTAAAATTTTTCCTTCCATGAATCAATTTCAAATATTATTTTATTGTTGTTGTATCATCACTTTATTAAAGTTCAAAAGATAATATCAAAATTATTAAATGAGTTTTAAAAATTAACTAAAATCCTTATCAGTACAAAATATTTAAATGTATGATTTTGTTACTTATTTTCATTTATTTTATGAAAATGAAATAGAATTAAATATTTTGTAAGAGAAAAGTGTAGTCATTTATTATAAAAACTGGAAATCTTCCAAGATGATTGACAGTGCTATTCTTAAATATTCGGAAAGTATGTAAAAAATAAAAATAAAAAAAAAATAATAATAAAAATAATTTCAATTATTTCGATCATTATAATAAAACTAAAAAGATGTAAAAATCTTTTGAAAAAGTTAATATAATTTGGGATATATTCACAAATATTAAATTTTTAAGAAGAAAATATAAATAAATACAGGTAAAGTTTCAGCCATAATATTAGTGGTTTTTGCATATTTATAACAAATGTATGAATTAATTTTAGCAGAATCCTAGGAAGATGCTAGATTTAAGAGATATAATTATTAATGCCTAGAAAAAGAAAATTTATATTAAAAATATTTAAAATCATAATTTTGAATATGCAAATACAATTGAACATTTTACTAAATCAATGAGAATCATCAAAATTTAAATTAAAATGGTTTTATAACTTACTTAGAGATATTTTTGAGCTGTCTAAGTTATGCTAAAAGAGAAAATCTATCGTAATAGTACGAAACATTTTTTGCTTTAAAAATTTTTTTAAAATTGAGTAATCTTATATTAAATTTTATATTAATTACTATTTCAATTTTAAAGTTAATTTTTATGCTTATACAAAAACGCGTAAATATAAATAGAGTAAAAATTGGAAAAGGTCCACATAAGTTCAAGTATTTTAATCTTATAAATTCAGGAAAGATAATATATTTGACTCTCAAATATAACTTTATTAGAAGATAATTTATTTATCACCAAATGTTCTACAAAAATGGTATTTATTTGTTTTTATTTTTCTACATTACATAATTTCACATCTATTTATTTAATTATAACTAAATACATTTAAAGGGAAGAAACATGATGTATATCCGTAAATATTGATATTTTATTTAATGATATATTATTTTTTACTCTAAGAAAACTAAAGAGCAAAATTTCAAAATTGCATTTTCAATTCTAAATCTTCCAACTACATCACAATAATTAGAAAGGAATGTTAGACATAGAGCAACCATCCTACGTGACACTTTAATCTTTGCTACGATAATCAAATCGTTCAGGTAGAAAATAACTCTTTTCACGCATTTATCAAAGAGAAAGCGCTTCCAAACTGCAATAAGATTATAGATTTTTCCTGCTACATAATCTCTATACGATAATAACATAGTGCTAGCTTGGCGCGAGGCTGCAGTGATAAAATCTTAAATAGTAAGCGCGCAAGATACTTTGTTTAATTTTCCATCCAAGTGGAAGAAAACGCTAAGACGATGGCAAGATTCCAAGATCAATGCCACATGCTTCACTGCTTTGGCAGTTCTTTCCAAATGAGAGAGAAACTAAACATTCTGCGCTGGGAAATGATAACCCGCATCTCAATGCCAAGAAAAGTGTTCTGCGTTTTGTTAAGTGTCACATAATAAGCATCATTACTCTGGATTCATCCCGATTCTTTTTATTCTGCTCATATTGTGTCTAGGTTTCATCTTGTTTACGAGGGAATATAAGTCCTCGTGAATGCGAAAATATCCTGGTTTTATTTGGTTATGTTATTTACAGTAACTTAGCTTTATTTCTTTTGCAAGCGTTTGAATTCGTTATTAATAGATATATTCAACAACAATATTGAGGAGGGAAATTTGTTTTGGATTATTCATATTTCGTATAATATGTTAAATTACAAGCTTCAAATATATTACTGTCATTTAAAATAAAATGCAAATTTAAAATTTCCTAATGTCAGCAAAATAAGAAGTTTTCCTTCCTTTTCATATTAAACTATATAATAGCAATAATTTTAGCTTATTTTAATATTTAATAAAAAAAAGCTAACACTCTATAAAGTGTGACCAAAGATTCGTTTTACAATTAAAACTTCATGAAAAGAAAGAAATTATGATAAAGAAGTGAGAGTTTTCAAGAAATAACTCCTGTCATACTGCATAAAGATTATTACAGATAACACACATTTGAGATTTAATTTGGGATCGAAAATGCCATGCAAAACAGTGAGATACAAATCTGTAGTTATTGCGCATGTTTTTCAGCCTGATATGGGATACTATTTTAAAAAGAATAATGGATCCATAGTGAAAGATGAGATGAAGGCATACAACACTGTAAACTAGGAAGGATGTAGTGGCTTCCTACTGTATTCACAAGGATTTGGCGAAGTACACATAAGATTTTTTATTTTTTGGGTGTTGATATCCCCGAGAAATTCAAAATACCACTCATTATTTCAGAAAACAGTGAAAAACCACTGAGGTTCACTTTTAACACCTGCTGTAACCCACTTCGCAAATGATTCCTTCATATCTGCTTCTTCCCTCGAAAAAATAGCCTCTTACGGCTGTTCATTCTGGTCCTTTCCCATGACGCAGAGGAAAGTGAAAATCCTCACAAGCATCCAACGTTATTTCCTACTTTTAATCACAAGGGGCTATAAAAAGTCACCAACATCAGCACTCGGAGTTTTAGCTGGCATACCTCCTCTACATCTTGTTATAGAAATGATCGCAATAAAATAAAAAATAATACACCTTCATCAAAATGTTGTATTAGGAAATAACATCATAGCTCATGGAGATTATGAAAAACAGATACTCAAAGACACATTTTTCCCAGTAATAAGAACTAAAAGATTATTAATAGGCAACATCCCCAAAACAGCTTCATCAATTCAACAAGTCGTTCTAACTCCCACAGACTATAACTATTACACGGATGGCTCAAAGCAGGACAACGGAGTCGGCGCAGCATTTATCCTTTTTCAGGAGAACAATATCTTACACACGCAACAAATAAAAATGGCAAATGAAAACTCTATATATTAAGCAGAAGCACTAGCTATACAAAAAGCGATCCTGCATGCCATAGAATTCAATATTTTCCCTGAGAGTATCTGGACAGACAGCCTCTCTATGCTACTCTCTCTACTCAACTCCCAACATAAGAGCCCAAGCATAGCGGACAAACAAAACATTTTATACTAGAAATCTTCAGCTTTGCAACTAGCATGGACTAAAGCTCACGTAGGAACCCAGGGTAATGAACTGGCAGACAAAAATGCAAAAGAAGCAGCTTCAAATCAAAATCTGCAAATAACAGAACACCCCTTACCAAAATCTCAATTGATCAGGATACTCAAAGAAAAACTTCACAAGCTGTGGCAACAATTCTGGAATAATCATAACACAGGGTGATTCACTTATAAGCTCTTCCCAAAAGTATCTACAGTTAGAAGCTGTGCAAATCCCTTCGTAACTTATGTAATAACCAACCACGGTCCTTTTCCTTATTACTTTCATAGATTTGGTAAAGGTAGATCACCACTTTGTGTCTGCGGGCAGGTAGGAACATCTTTACATTACCTGGAACAATGCCCAATGAGCAAAGACTATCATATTAAGAGAAGTTCCACACAAACTGATGAAGCTTATATAAAATACTGCATCACTGAAAAATTCAGAAGAAACAAACTTACCAAACTACTGAACCATCTGAGCATTAAAGGTCTAGAAATAAGCAAAGATCCCTTAGCTCCACGTCAGCAGACTCACATAACCACTATAGACTCAGATCTAGACTCAGAATAGTGAAATTTTAACATAAATGGGTTTGGACTTTTACTCACTTTCTGTCTATATACCTATATAACAAACCCCTCGAATTACCATATATGTATGTATATGTGTATGTATGTTTATATGTATGTATGTGTGCATACATACATGTATGTGTGTATGCATGTGTGTATATGTGCATGTTTATATGTATGTGTATTTTTTTATATTTATGTGTGTGTATTTGTGTATATATATTTTTTCTTCTTTTTAAAATTCACATTTTTTTATTAATCAAGAAATCTAACCTTCACTTTATTTTATTTTCCTTCCTATTGAAAGTATCATTTCGTCAATGTATATTCAATATTGTATTCCTAGAGTTATTTTTTAATGTCATTGTACTGTGATGTAGATTTCTACTGCACAGATAGTCTTCAGGCATTAAGATTCAGCATTATCACCTTAATTTTATTTCAAATAAAGTCATTCGTATTAGGATCCCTCTACTGATGATGGAGAAGCTTAAACCTGTTAACCAGTTGGTAAAGTTCAGGGCTTCTCCACATCGTTATGTATGTATGTATGTAACCTACGCAGTAAACGGAATTAGTAGTCCTAGAGATGCAATATTTCAGATAGAAATATAGAATCTCTGATAAAAGCATATTCAATATCCTTTTAACTTTACAAGTACTTCCAGTTGGTGATTTCACCGCTGTATCATTCATAGCACTTTCCACATTAGTAATTCGGATCACCACCGACAGTCTTCCACTTCGTGGGTGATCTTCTAGTGAGAAAATTTCTTCAAAATTTATGAAAAGCTTAAGTAAACTAAGACATGATATAGGACCAGTCTTCGTGTTCAATCCTTTCGACATGCGAAAATTTGACAACGCAACTACTGTTGACTCTTCGTTCAAATAGAACACCTTGAGCAACAACGCTCAATCGGGTAATGATAAAAAATCTGGCAATGAAAGCAAAAGAAAAACACTCGAGTACCATGGTTTGTATAGCCAGATTAACCTTCATAATTTTCTTAAATCTCTTGTATGTCAGCGTCTTCTACTGGCGACATTTTTAATTAGATTGTTTTTCCAGCAAAAAAATACGACTTTTTTGTTAGCCTTTTCTTGCAAACCACAAACCTTTAATATTTTTTCTTTTTTAAGATGTTTAATGAATTTTTGGTAAATCTGCTACGTTTGCATATATATACGCGTAATGAAGAATAGTAATGGGAAAATCTTTAATTGTATGCGTCAAGAGTAAGCAGTGTGGTATTAGTAATTTTGAAAACTGGAGTAAAGTAAACCACACACATTAGTCTTTATTTTTGTTCTTAAAGTTAGTCATACCATAATAAGAGCTTAGAATCCACTTCAAAGACTAAATCTTTCCGAATAATTCACCTCAGAAGTTTTTACTTCATTGACAGATTGGTTAATTTCAAGTTTTCCTTATCAGTTTTATCAATGATCAAATTTTAAGATTATTTTTAATTTTTGAATTAGATTTTCTTCATTTCAGATTTATTAATCTTTGCTTATAATTGTTTTCTTTTTAGTTTAAGTCTTTCGTTACTTTCACTGCTCTGTACAATTTCACTGTCATCAGAACTGTGCATTTTTTCAACAGTTACATCCTCAATGGTTTGATCAACATCTTTTGCCGAAGATTCTACTTCATTTAATATTGTTAGCAAACGTTACATTTCTTTCCTATACTCTTTTGATTTTTCGTTTGAAATGCATTATTTAAAAATAACAGGCAAGCAAATGAACAAAAACACTTTGCAACACCAATATAAGCTCTTTATGAAAGAAATTTGAAATCCATACTGGTCGCATGAAGCACTCACCCTAATAACATATGAATTTCGAGAAATGATGTTTTTCAATGTATGTAAGAAATAACTGGAAGGAAATCCCTGTAAAAAATAACTGGCTGTCAGACCACACAGAAGAAAACTGAAAGCTGTGAATAATTATTGATAACTAGGTTTCACAAGTTTGTTAATTTTTGTAACATGGGTGGGAGTGTGCTCCTCGAAACCAACTGCCTAGCTAATTCAACGAAAATGTTACACATAAGTGAAATTTAAAACATGACAGTGGAACGTTTTAGGCATGTGAAACTTAACTCTTATAAATATTAGGTTGGGGAAAAAGAAATCCATTATTTTTACGTGAACTTTTTGCAACTTCTTTCAGATTCGCTTTGTAAAAAGGTTTTCATGTAGATTTTTAGGTCTTGTGCGAAACTACGACTGCTGACATGCTGTCAAGTTTGATAATTTTTGATATTTTATAGACATTCTCGACGATGTTGTATCCATTGGAGGTTCATCTTTAGCATCCAAATACCCAAACGGAATCAACGAAACCAAAATTGTGTGTAACTGGTTGTTACAATCATATATAGGGCGATAAACACCTTTCACAATTTTAGCCACCTGGTTAGCATTTTCGCCGTTATAAAAAAAAAAAAAAAAGCTAAAATGTATCGAATTTTCTGTTTGTTGTCTTCTATTTTTAAAACCTTGTACTCATAACTGAATTAATCAAACAAGAAACCGCAAGAGAATATTTTAGTGTCAAATGTCACCTTTCCAATGAGCATAAATTTGAAATTGTTTGATAGATACCTCACGAGATAACGATTACTACACACGTCTACCGAAAAAAATAAGGGATAACTTTTTCCCCAACCTAATAACTAAACAAATACAATTTTATAATTTTTTACTAAAGATCCTGCAACATGCAACAAATACGCGTAATTTTTATTATTATTTATATAAACAATACGTTAAAATATTAATCAATTTGCATTCAATAATTTTTTTCCATTTTTGTTTTTGCTAATATTTGGTTATAATAGATAATAATATTTATTTAAATTATAAATCGCATCACTAATATTAATGTAGTTGGTAAATTTTTTATCATTTGGCTCAATATATTTTTCAGAAAGTATTAATATTCCTTGTTATATAAACCAGAATAAGTCGTGTTTTATTTAAAATATTTTAACAATGTTCTGATCTTATGTAAATATATTCAATAAGCCAAGTCTATAAACGGCAGTATGTTTTTCGTATACTGTACTCGTAAATCGAAGTCACGTTTTCTTAAGCTCATTTATCACTTTTTTATTTCAGGTTGGTATTGCTGTTAAAATTGCGATTTGTTTTCATGTGATTCTTTAGCAACCCGAAGAAAGAATTTTTTCCCTTTAAGTTGTTAAGTTTTCCCCATTTTATACCCTTTTTCTTCTTGTTCTCACGTGCGTATCTCTGCTGAGAGCTTAGCAAATTTTCTTACCCTACGTGATTATTCGGATAAATAGTGCAGCTCTATACTTTAGATGGTTTTATTGCTTTTTTCTTTCCTCACAAAACCATCTTCCCACTCCTGAAAATCTTCAATTTCGAGTGTGCAGCAGCATATGCAGCTATGCTCATGGAGCTGGGTCCCACAGGTAACAGCAGCTGGAGGTATTGTTGAAATGTTCGTAATTATTAGCTTCCCCGTGTTCAACGAACAGCTTTATTTGTTTCCAACCTTTGTTGCCGTAACGGTGTTAACAAATTAAGAATCTGATGGCAAAGGAGGATAATGAAAGCTGGGCGACTTCATATGTTGATGCCTTCCAGCACAGAGATTTCATCGTTGCCAAATTCTTGAAATGCTAACAAATGTTACTGCTTTATCTTTTCCCCTGAGGGTATTTTTGTATGGGATTTTATGGCAACATTATTTAATGACTGATGAGATGTTTATTGAGTTATATTTAATTTGCCTCTTGAAGAAATAACGAAATGATTGTTTTACTTAATATTTAAATTAGAAAAATAAAGATGTGCTTATTATCGATTAATAATTTATATAATGGTAATCAGTTCTACAATTGAGTTTTTAAATAAGAGTAATGTTAATATGATGAATGCATTAGTGCAGCAAGAAGAATTTTCTAAAAAAGAAAACATTGAGTTGATTTAAAATTGAAATAAAAAATATACAATTAATTATTTTCGCTGTTCTATAAACACATTATTTGTATAAAAAATTGCAAAATGTTTATATATATTTATTTACATGTTTTCCAAGAGTCATTTAAGTTAAAATTCTAATAATTTAATAAAAAATCAAAGATAAACCTTATTTATACTTAAATAATTCTACTTGCTTTTCTATAGCTGTATTTTATTATAATAAATAGGCTTTATAAAATGTATGTTTTAACTTTTCTTAGGTACCGATTATGTGTCTGTACATTATAAATATGAGAATTAAGAATGCATGTAGTTTTATCACGCATTTTCCATCGAATATTTTCCATAAAAATATATGCATACATTTTAATAATTCTTAAGTTATGCATTAATCTTTTAATGGAATTTTTTCAATATGAAAGCATACAAAAATTCTTTTAATAATGGAGTGATGTGCGAATAGAGAGCCAACAAAGACTTTTATTTTGGTTTATACATACTTGTGTTTATTTATAAAAATACAGTTTTGCATATTATATACGCAATTATACTTTCGAAATATTTTACAGAAAATACTTTTCTCATTTAAAAACTTACTAATTAATATAACTAAAATTTCAGGATTTTTCAGGAGCGTTAGTTTTTTCTTTTGAATATTTTGGCAATTTAAGACATTATAAATTTTGAATTTACAGTAATTAAGAATTAAATGTAATAATTATATATTATTAATTGTTTTAGAACAATATATCCATTACCTACTATACAAATTCATATAAAGCGAAGTTATATGCATAGATATATTTTTAAATGCTTTACAGATAAATATTTTTCAGTAACAAATATTAAATCAATTTTTTTATTAAAATATTTTCTACGATTCATTTTTTTAAGCTCTACATAAAAGAAATATTAAAGGGAAGCAATCAATCTGATTTCATTAATGTGTCTAGAACAATATATCCAGAACGTACAATACAACTTTTATGTCAAGCAAAATTAAACACGTAAATATATATTTTTTAATTTTTTACTGAAACTCTCTTTTTAAATATATTACATGATGTTATTCAACATATATTTTATACTTTTAATATATAATTCATTTAAGGGAAAATTAACGTTTTTATCATTAGAATTTTACAATTGAAGGTAGAATTGATATTTCTTTAATGCGTTCATTTTCCTTAATGAATTATTTTAAGCAAATGTTTCGTGAATTCACCATTATGGCGCGATATCTAAATATGGAATTCTGCAACTCTATTCACAGAAATGATCAAAAGTTGCAGTGCACCATTGACCAAACATCTAGAATGTCGTCTCTCTAGAAAAGTTCGCTCGATTTAATTGTCTCACCCTCCCATCCCATTAATTGCAAAAGGAGGATGCGTTATTCTACGGCAGAAGATTCAGCCTGCATTAAACTTCTGTGCCATCAGCAGAAGGTTGATAGATAGGAAAAGACCATTGAGTCTAGTATCTGCGCTTTCCATTAAATTCTAGGAAAAGCTTTTGAAGCGTGCGATAATTGAATTCGTGGCACATCAGCGTCCCGAAGCTGAAACTTCAGATGACGCAACTTTCGCAAAGTAAATTTAATAGTCAAACAATCAAACGGAATTTTTGGGATGAGTGAAGGAAAACTGATTTGGAAGATGCTTCAGTTTATTCTCAGCTTTCAGGTAGAAGCATGTTAAAATTATTCTGTATTCCCGAAAAAGTAAACAGGCGAAGTTTGGGTTCGAAGCAAACTAATTATAAACAAGGGATAAACTGAAACGAATAGAAGATACAAAGCTTAACCAAGCTTCGAAATATGAAGTTGTAATTGGGTTTCGAAGAAAAAAAAAAAAGATATTTGCAATGGATAAAATCTTTTAAATAATTTATAAAGAGGACTATTTTATTTTACAATTATTTACAGAATCTATTAGCTTTGCTTACATCATTAAATGTTTTTATTCACATAATAAGTAAATTGTTTGGATTACAAGTAAACTCATTCTTTTGTTAAGTTCCAGAGAACATTTGTTTTGTTGTATTTGTTGTATACAATTTTTTGTTCATCTATAAATAGGTAAATTGAAAATCTTAATTGTCATAATTTTAAGCACATTAAAGAAAAGTCATTGTTTATGCAAAAGTAATCTATCTAAGTTTGAGTTCTCGAAATCAAATTATAAA